>VXAV01006944.1:227654-238222 GCA_013399715.1 Alectura lathami | reverse complement strand
AGCAATACCTATGGCTGATGGTGGTTTGTGGAAAAAAAAAAAAAAGGCAGAAAAGCATTAAAATTCTCACTCAGCCATGAAGGCAGTGGGGGCCACACAACAGTTGTGTGGGTGTGGTAAGAGGAAAGATTGATCTCCAAAGAAGAAAATGTTATTTTTCAGGAGCCAAATCTAAAATTCAAAAGGTCAGATTGAAAACTGTACTGTATTAAGCAATAATTTTTCCATGTTTTGAAAAAAGCTAGCAATTCAGCTGGCATAGCTCAACTGAAATCAATGCAACAACATTGATTTATGCAAGCTGAGGAGCCGTGTTAGAGTTAAATATCTGAATGTTAGTGAATGATGGACTCTCTACTAGGAACATAAATTACAGCGTAGCAGGATTAGATCAGTGGGAAAGGTTGACAGTGGATGAGAATCACCACTAATGTTGGAAAAATACTTTCTGACCTAAACCATTCATGCTTTGAAGGACTGAACCACCTGATATTAGAGTTATTTTGAGATATTTTAATTGCTGAGCAGCTAGTGAGTTCCCTGGTGTTTTGGCACAACAACACTTTTGTTAACACAACAACAAATGTGGCACTTAAAAACTGTCAGGTTCTGTGGCAAGAGGATGATGTTGGAGCAAAGCCAGTGTAGGCATAACTCCTGCAGGACCATAAACCTGAACTTCTAGGGTATGGAGTGATGTGATTATACCAAACACCCCTCTTTCACTGATAATAATAAGCTTTTGTTATATTTTGTGATTATAAAAAGAAAGGGGAAAAAAAAAAAAAAACAGAGAGAAATGTGACTCAATACAACTGAAGCAACCACATTGATTTGTTCTGAGCCTGGAGACAACAGGAAGCAATAACTCAGAGTGGGATGTTAACTCCAAGACCCACTGCTGTGAATCATCACTGTACTGCCCTAGCAGAGGACTCCATGATAAAATAGTGATAAACAGCTTCCGTATATCACTGTTTCTGGGATAAGTGCTGGCCTTTCTGCTATTACATCTACTTTTGACCTGGATTTCGTTTGAGCAGAACAATCCTGCAGCCATTCCTCAGAAATAAAGTGGAGAATGCAAAAAGAACCTTTTGTGCTAATTTCCAGCTATGAGGCATCTGTAACTATTGCAGCAAAGCAGAAGTTACATATCTATACTCTCTCCGGAAAAGCTGTATACTCTTCTGCATAGCTGATCACATCAAGAAATACCAGAGCTGTAGGTATCTCAGTGTGAAAAATTTCTTACTATGTCTCTAGAAACTACAAAAAAAAAAAAAGCTAAAGTCCCTCTTGCAAGGGAGTTCTGAAGTGCAGGAATAAAATATTGCTTGATTGGTAAACTCCTCTCTATAGGTCACAAGAGTCCTATTGGAAGGTGAAAGCTATTTCCCAGGAGAGAGGAAAAATGTTTCATATTGCTCACATCAGCTGAGTAGCTGTATTATTCTTCTTGACCTTGCCTCAGAAACACTGATTTACTAAGAAAGACTAATAAGAACGACGTTCAGATTTGGTCAAGGTTTTGGAGCAGGAGGAGGGAAGAAATGACAAATGGTTATTTCTAAAGCTGCCTGTACATAACAGTTTTTAACTTCAGGAGAGGAATTTGCTTTCAAATTAGAGGCCAATGCTTCAAGAAGAAGCTGGGTCAAAGGAAACACAGAAGTTTCTCATGTGCAATGCTACTGCTGTGTTCCAAAGAGGAAGAAGAATTGGATTGCTTCAAAGTACTTGAAACACCCCACAGGGATTTTCATTTTGTATTGAGATTTTCTGAAAGATCAATAATGGAATAGCACTGCAATCCTCAATTTACAGCACACTATATCACACTATATTGGATTTTATGCCGTATTGCTATAATCAATTAAAACAAGCAGCTGTATTTTATTGGTTTTAGAATCAGTAAAATATTTTTAATTATAAGCCAACTTCCTCCTCAGGCCTCTTCAGCTGACATGACTGTGATCAGAAAGCCTGAATTTCAGTGCAGAGGAATATAAGACCCTTTCCTTTCTAAACAATTCTTTTAATTCCTTGACATTTTAAATGATTGTCCTGTGAAATACGCAGCAGAGAAATCCATTATTACATCATGCTGGATAATGTATTTATTTTTTTCCAATTTGGGATGACCATGAAGTTCACTTCAGTGAACATTCACAAAAAGAAACAGAGCAAAGCCTCTATATCCCTTTACATGTATGTAAGTGTCTGAAAAATGCATGCTTATATGTAAGTAGGTATGTCCTTGAAACAGTGTTAATCCAATACAACCATTCACTTTTAATGAAATCAGCAAGTGAGAAAAGTTATGTTGTGCCAGGGACTGTAACAAAGTCACACAATATATGTTTCCTTAGAACTGGAAGACAAAATGAATTCTTTGAGCAACCTCTCATTTAATCCTCATTTGAATGAGCTCTGTAACTAGTTTGAACCAAGGGTGCAGACATAAATTTACATACGCCATTAGAATTTCCTTTTTTGTGCCATGCTTAGACATGGCATTAGACGATTGTTAGACGATTGTTCCCAAGCTCGTCTACTCTGTAGTGGCTCCCACAACAAATAGGGCTAAATTATAGCAATGTGAGATCACAGTTCAAACTGCTGCTTCTTTCTTCACTTCCGTAACATAATTAAGGATGGTTTTAGAGTTTATGTTTTTCTTCTGGGTTGTTAAAGAAAATGCTTCATTTACAATTTTTTGAAGTTTTACCTTTTGCATAAAAAAAGAGAAAGAAAACCCAATGCAGTGCCGTGATTGCAGTTCTACAGACTCCACACCCTGCACTGGATTTTTGCATTTCTGGGCTTCCTTCCTGCAGCCAGCAAAAGCCTCTCAACAGTAACACTGTCCTTCCGGTGCTGTGAACATCCCTTGCTTCCAGCTCAGTTCCACCAATGGCCCCAAACCCTGTCACAGGGTTTTCCCCACTGCTATCTACTACAAACCACAATCCACAAGGAAAAAGCTCCATATATACTTTTATTCACTCCCTCCCAACAGCATTCTTCCTCGTCTCCCGTACAGCAAGGCAGAGGCCTCAATCCTGTCTGAGTCACTGTGAGGGTGCAAAGACCCAAGAAGTCAATTTTGGTCTCAGCCATTTTTGTGTATCAATGTTGATGCTTACTTCACTTCATAATCTATTTAGCACTGCAAGCAGAGTGTCTTTCACTGTTGTAGGTATGGAAACACTTTCGTTAGCAGTGTTTTAGGATTGCTTCCATTCATGGGGTGACCTATGGCCTCACTTGTAAGGAAACAAGTATCAGTAAGCAAGAAGGAGACATGTTAGGAAGGAGAACATAATGTTGACTACAGCCGGTAAGGTTATTTTGCCACCGTGCACACTGCAGTCTGCGCTCCTTTCCTGCCTGCCCTATCAATCAGTCTTCTCGTTCATGTGGTGAAGGGGATTTTTTTAAAAATGTGAATGATGCCCAGTCCTCAGGCTTGTGCAATGCCTGCTGAGTTGAATGGAAGAAAACAATATTATTTTGTAGCGACAATGTTCTGTGCCATGTCCAACAATGAATTTATCAGAAAGGCAATTTTACGTCCTATTGATGTCCACACCTAGAAATGGCTGCATTTCCAGCAATGGCGGTGCATCTCTTATCAATTTCTTTCACATTCAAGTACACCACAATTCTGATGTGGCCAATTTTTATCCTACCAGAAAAGAAAAACCTTTAAAAATCCTGGCTGATTCCCTATCACAGAACAGAAAAGCCTGCAATTGTAACACATGTTCTACCAGAGTCCCTCAGAAGGAAAGGAAACATCTCATTCTTTCAGCATCTGCTTTCTCTCCATGAATTAATTTAAAGAGCATGTTGTGCATGGGCTTCCAGTGGCTGAGCCAGGCTTTGGCCACTGTGAAATCTACTTTGCCATTAGTGCTGTAAGACTGTTGGCGTCGCTCATCAGCAGCGGGCCACACCGGTGCACAGAATGAGCATGATCCTGCTGCTTCCAGCACACGATGCCCCAACATTACTTCCTTGCTTGTTATCTGGGTTTAAAATGGTCTGTTGGATTATTCAAGGGTTGTCTTTCTTTAGGAGCTCTGTGACATGAGGCCATGACGTTCAGCTGAAGAGCTCCCAGAGTTGCCTGGGTACTGAAATACCGATTTCTTTTGTTTCAGTAGAGGAATACGGCACATGTGAAATACAGATATGCATCAACTTTTTTTTTTTTTCTTTTTTCCTGTTGCCAATGCTTATTTGCTGAAAAAAATGCAGACAATCTCAACCTGGGGGCCTATTGTGGAAGATCACACTGTGGATCATGGCTGCCCTTTGAACACAGGGCCCATGTGCATGAACAAAAAGAAACAAGCGCTCTTGCAAGTATACTAGCATGCTCTGCCCCCACTTCCCATATGGCAGTGGTTCGTTGTGCTAAGCAGCAGGCTGAGAGTAGGAGGCAGATTTAGGCTGCTTGGCCAGTGCATGCTGCTCAAACAATTGTTCTCCATCCTCCCCAAATGAATGGCAGAGGGCCAGATGGAAGCATGCTTTGGGATAGAGCTGGCTCCTGGGCATGGGAGGACCACTCTGAGTACTAAATTTATTTCTGTTTGAAAAATTTGTCATACTATATAATAAGTGCTACATCTATTTAACAGTGCAAATTAATCTAAATATAGCTGGAGATTATTTATTGGGTGCCACACTGACATACAGAAGAAAAAGTTGGCAAAGAACTGCTCTTTTGGCTCATTTGCATAAAAAGAGATAAGCTTTGACCATCCTTTAAGTGGAACCTTATCAAGTATCTGATATTCTCATGCCTGAAGGTTATTCTGCTATTCACATATATTATCCATCCTTTTGTTTGTGAAGAATAAATGCCTTTGCTTAAAATTTAAACAAATAAATATTCCCGATAGGGTTTGAAATTTATACCTCACTGATATGAACTGCTGTTCCTGTGGTAGTTTACTCGTTTCCAATAACTTTAGGCACTTTGTGTAAGAGTTTAGCTCTCCACATCATCAGTGGATACAGGTAAATGTCTTGAGAGTGTGATTCAAATAATTTAATTTATGGAATAATTGCATACTTCCTAGACACCATTCATTAGGAACCTGCAGACTGTCGTCTTGAATAAAGAATTCAAAACTTGGTCAGTTAATCAAGAGAGCACAATAAAAACAAAAAATCCTTGACTATGGAAGCTTCCAGTGGCAAGAACTTCAGTACAGAAAACAAGACATGTAAGAAGTGAGCTAGTGGCTGGCAGCCCTGTCCACGGCAGGGGGGTTGAACTAGCTGATCTCTGAGGTCCCTTCCAACCCAAGTCATTCTGTGATTCTAAGAAAATGAGTAGGATCTATATCTTCATACCATCCTAACAGTACACTAGGTTACAATAAACGTAGTAAGTTTTTTATTTCATAGGAAATAAATTTTGCTCCTTTTGAAAGGGGCAAAAAAAGAAGCTCAGGAAGCATGGAAAGCAAGCTCCTATGTCTTCTTGGGAGTGGCTGAGAGGAAGAGATAGGAATGCAAACAAGCCCAGCCTTGTGGCTTATATCTGTTGCTTTCCAAGGCTCTGAACTCTAATATAAATCTAAGTTAAATAAGAGTTTTGCAGCAAACCCTGTAGAACACAAGCTTTCATATATAACATTGTATCTTCATAAACATGTTGCTTTCACATTTTTCAGGAAGTTTTATGCATCCTGCACAGCTGGCTTCTGAGACAGATGAAAAAAAAAAAAGTACTACAATTGTTTGAGCCTGAGGTTGAATTAATACACAAATGGGACTCAATCAACACATCTTGACTATCACAGTATAGCTATTGCTTTTGTTTTCTGAGAATGACTTGTTCACATTGTTTTTGACTGATTTTCTGCACTATACTGTGTCTGCAGCACATGTTGTATTTCTGAGTGTGAATTAGGATGCTTCATTGCAATATGGATAAGCCATGGTGAACAGTAATGTCAGCTCGGACTGAAGATACCAATAAATGAGAATTGGCTTGCTGAGACTGACAGGTGGCATCCTGAAATAAATACATTCAGTATTCTCTCAGCATTCAACCGGGAAAACAATTAAACACTAGCAAACATTGCAGAAGAAAAGATTGCTGCCAGCAAGTGCTCCTGTCCCTCATGAAGATCCTACTGGATTATACTTGGCAATAAAGACTTGGGTTCCTTTGAGTGAAATCCAGGCTCTGGAAGTTGGTGCAAATTTTGCTGACTTCATTTTAGCTATTTTCCTCACCCTGCTGGGTAAACACACAGTACTTTGAACTATTTCTGAGGGCACCTAACATTAAAAAGCTTTCTCCTTCAGTATTTTGTTTCTTTGAGGGAAAAGGTTTTTAATGCTGAAATAGTCTGCTGCAATTGCAGCTCTCACTATCATACTATTTTATAATGCTCCATATTTCCACTGCCATTAATACATAAAAAAATTAATCATATTATTGTGATGAAGTTCATACGTAACCTCAATGGAGAATGAAGACCTACAAAAAGGGAAAACAAAGATACGGAGAAATCAGTGACTGCCTGAAGGCCACTGCAAACCAGCAGCACAGCCAGGAGTATGCTCCATATATTCCAGGGTATAGCACATATACCTGATCCCAAGTTTCCTATTTCACCCAGCAGACACTTCCATTGTAAAACAAAAATCTTTCACTAGTGACAGTGTTTCAACTTGATGCAATGAGGAATAACTGAGACATTAAATCTCCTTCTCCACAAATGCTTTGTGCCCTAATAAAAGGTTCGGACGACCACAACAATTATTCTCCAAGCAATAGGGCTAAATTTTAGTAATTTTTCAGTGCCACTGCTCATGACTGAAATTATGAAGTCTATTCCTTTCCTCAGCCCACAGGCTGAGCTTAAGCAAGAATTTTGCTGTACCAATGCATTAAATTCAGACCCAACAAATCACCAGCTACTATAGTGTCTCCAGAGCTGGGTAGTTGGGGTGTTTCTTTCTAAGGGAAAAAGCAGTAGGAGCCACTGGAGGCACAGCAGAGACTGGAAAGTTACAGAGATGAAAACTGTGATGGGAAGATCTTATAAAATTGCTTGCGCTAGTGGTCACTCTGCTGCACCCACAGAAATCTGCAGTAATATCCTGTAAAAGAATTAGGCATGGAGCATCAAGAATTTAAAGCATGTGCACTGTACTGAGATGATGCAAGGGCCCACAGCAAGCTTCATGAGATACCAATCATTTTAGTGACACTAAGACAGTAAAAATACATACTGCTTTCGTCTACTGTTGATATGGTGACATTTAGACAATAAGGAAATAACACTAGCAAGTTATTTTTAGGTGCCTATCAATTTCAAACTTGAGCTTTCTAGTACAGTTTGACTTAATATTTCAACTACAGAAAAATGGCTCTCTCTTTTCTTCTCACCTCCTCTAGCCTCCCCCCAACAAGAAAACACCCAATCAGTTTGGTTCAGCCTCTTGATGTGTGTACCGAAGCTACTGCATATAAATCTAGCTGAGGAGCCAGAGCTGTCAGAAGACCATATGTATCAGAGCTTTAGACTAGGTGTGTCCAAATAGCAAAATAAACCTACCGCAAGTGACAATCCAGAACAGTCATGAGACACAACACAGACAAGGAGGACATAGAAGGAAGAAATAAAAATTAAAACATCCACATACAAACATTAGCAAAAACCATGGAGAAATGACCTTTTTACAGTAGTAATATCTTATAATAATTTGCCTCCCCGGAAGGAATCCTATCCTCCCTCTAGCCCTTAGTGGAGTTCTGTACTCTTCTTGAAAAAGCAACCATGGACTGCAGTAGAAATGTGTTTAAAGACTGAAAACGTCATCTTAATTTTAACTCTTCTCCTACGTTACTGCAATCAAATTTGGTCATAATCCCCATTATTTCATAAACAATTTCTCTTTTACAATATCAGACTAAAAGTTGTGTTCACGAAAGTGGACATTTTGAAACATATGTCTAACAGAAAACAAATTTTTATTCCACTTTCTGTAACATCTAGCTATTGCGCATGACTTGATCCAACTGAGTCTCTACGTCAGAAAGCTCTTTACCTATGGCAAGCTATATGGTAAGGGTTTGGCACAGATGTGCAGGTCAGCACGGACACACGTAAGCCAGAAGTTCTCTTTGACAAACTAAACCAGGCTAAGCTGGAAATTATACTTCCAGAGGCTGATACTTTCAATTTGCCAAATGCTGCTCCCTTTCAAGTTTTCTGTGCCTAGGGAACTAGGATCTTGCAAGATGCCAAGTGCCTATCAACCGCTATTATGTACTCTCAGCTGAAGGCAGGGAGTAATTAGCACTTGCATGTTCAGGCCTAACAATGACTGAACTAAGCTTTTTGTTTTTTGACAACATTTAAGATCTTTGGTACTGTACACTGCCATTTATAAAGGCATTAGGTTTACATCTTGATTTTCAATTACTTTCTTTTTTTTTTTAACCCCTTTCTGTTTTATGACATAACCTCTAAAGTGATTCATTTCTCTTTAGTGAAGTATTTTGCATTTAACATTGCATTGAGCTCAGCTAGGTATACCAAAGCCTGCATTAATAACTCAAGATCAAACTGTCAGGATAAACAATCAATCATGCAGGAAAGGAAAGGAAAAGAAAAGGAAAAGAAAAGAAAAAGGAATAAAAGGAAAAGGAAAGAAGATAGCCACAGTTTCAAACATTAGGAATTGTTAGAAACTATTGAATGCCAAGGACCTAGAATCTGTACACTACCAGACTGCCAGGTATGAATTTAAGGGAGATAATTCAAGCAGCCTGGTTTTGAAATCTAAGACACTGAAGAGGAAGGTTGGCTGGAGGGTTGGTGATGCAGTCACTTACTAAGGGTCTAACATTTACATCAGCTGAGAATCTACCTTTGTCAGGTTTAACTGCAAACCAAATCATGTTGGTTAAATCAAGAAATATTTGGGCAAATGTATGTTTAAATACCTATACAGAATACTTTGAATGGAATCACCTTGAAATACCTAATTTCAAAGTTTGAGCTACTTTTTTTTTGATAAATAAGAAACTGTGATTCAGCTTTTTATAAAATTTTCCCAGGAAAAATAAAGATATTAAACTCAATACTAATTACATAATAAAATATTGCATTTAAAATATTTATTTTCCAAGAAAATTTTCCATGGTCATTTATCCAGGTCCTAACAAATATAATTAAAAACACTTAATATTTTGTAAATACAACAATGGGCTTAAAAGAAATGGAACAAACTCCACGTAAATATCAATAAACAAATTGCATATTATTTATCCTGCAACAAAGTTTGTTATCATTGGTAACATTGGTAGAACACAACAAACATTGCAAGGGATTTTTTCACAGACATAATCAAAGAGTTCTTCAAATCACCCATGCTTCAATGGGAAGAAGCTGGCTAAAAGTAGCCCAGGGTAACCCAACAATTGATGGCATGATTTTCCATAGATGGCTGTGGGGAAATATCTCACAATTACTTAATAACAAAATCTCTAAATTAAATACAGGGAATTCATGAATCCTAAATCAAGGTGCTTAAAGAAAAGGGGTTTGTTTCACATTCATCATACGCAGAAAACAAAATCAGTAAAAAACATTTTTTTTTCAGCAGAGAACCCAGAATATCTGCTCTGTTGTTTTCTGAGCTCAACCTCACTAGTCATCCTAACGTTGGAAGAGGTGCATCTACATTAGTGACTTTGTGCTGGTGACGTTGTTTGCAGATATGAATTTGTCATGTGTCTATACTTGGACCTTCGCGCTTCAATACACCAGTGTGGCACATGAAAAGTGTTTTCCTTCCTGGTAAACCAAAGTTGAAGATGTGCACCAGGGCACTATCTAAAGGGCTCTACTTGCCATGTGGATACAAGGGTCTCTGGCCACCCACAGTCTTTGTCTATGCAGAAACCTGTTAGTTGTGGTGAGGCAATCTGGGATGCTGTAGAGAGATTTGCTTTGTACTAGCTGGAGACACATAACTACACCTAGGACCGGCAACCTGTGGGACCTTCATTAGCTGGAGTGTCAGATAAAGCACTCTCCTGTCCCAGGAATCTTGAAGACTGACTGATAAGCCCCATCGGTGGCTGCGCCATCACTGTACAGTAACATCCCACCACCTGTTCTGGTCTGCTCCATGCAACTCTTAGCTACTGCGCTCTAGGCTTCTCTCCTTGGATCCTGTTCTTGATTTGATGGCACTACTCCTCGGGTTCCCAGATCTGGCTTGTACTACAAATCAACCAGCCTTCAGCCCAGCTTTCTTCATGCAGAAGGGTTTCAGCTTATGGAAGAAATTACTCATTCCTTACCTTGCTTTTACCTTTTCTCTTTGGCTGGGCAAGCACTTCTGGATTGCTCTGGCTCAACCTTACAAAAGTTCTTGGGAGCACAGACACATGCAGTATCTTTACAGTTATTGTCTCCTACTGAAGACTTTTCATAAAGTAGTTCTCTAACTATCCTCAGTACTTTTTGTTTGAAAAATAGAGCCCTTTGTTTTTCGTTAGGAAATATGGCAATGCA
>VXAV01006944.1:215323-226629 GCA_013399715.1 Alectura lathami | reverse complement strand
TTTTTCTTTTTTTTTTTTTTTTTTTCTGTTAGACAAATAAGGCAGAATTATCCAAATACAACTCAAGAGTTGAAGAAAAGGAAAGGTACTTTACCTGGTCTTTCATGGTTTTCCCTAAATCTTTAACATCTTTCATGTTAATAGCATTCTTCCCTCCCTTCTCCTTCCCCTTCTTCTTGTTCTTCTTTTTGAACAAACATTTCTTACAGAGACAAAAGCAGCAGGTAAGGATTAATAGGACTGCGACTATGGCTATGGCTATTAAGGCCCAAGGTGGCACTGGAAGAGAAAAAGAAACACACAAAATGAAGGTGGTAAGTTGTTAGTAGGGTTAAATTTAGAAACAAGCACATTTATCTCACAGCTAAGCCTTTTGTAAAGAAAATGCCTTGCAGAAAAGCCTGAAATTCTTTCTTTTGTATATTTCCCAGGAGTGAGTGTTTACACACACAATGCCAGTTTAACACATCTATCTATTTACATGCCTAGTGACACATATCAAACTAACTTGCAGCTATTTTGATGAATCAGCCATCTGAAAACAATATGTCCAAAATATTTACACTGTGCAGATCTGTGAAATGCTTGGTATATTTAGGCAATCACTTGCTTTCTTTAATCATCCCCACAACCCACCTGGCATTGTGGCTGAATTGGGCAGGACTGACTGGGAATTTCCTGTTTTCAGAACAGCATCAGATCCAAGCAGCCAGTTTTGATGAACTTCTTCTCTGCCTGCTGCTGTACAGACCCCTCTCAATATACACGTCAAGGTCACCATAAAAACTGATGAAGGACACAGGACTGGCCAATCCAAGGGCATGTGTGCTATTAGTCATCATGCCCTAACGTTAGTAGAGTTTCAGAACATAACTGTATTTTCACCTATATTTTCCTACCAAGAAAAGCATATGTTCAGTTTATTCATTCAGTCCAGGACTCTGGACACAGCTGAAGTATGAATAAATAATAAAGAACACTTATTATGATAAAATGGTCTTGTTAGAGATTAGAATTTGGGGGGAAAAAAAAAGGAATTAAGATGACACTTAAACAGTCCAGGAGGGACTTACCTTAATGCAACTCAGCTTTAATGACCACTGATCTCTCACATTGAACCAGAACATCTGATGAAACTTTGAATGTTTTAAACTGTCATTTTCTAAAATCTTTAAATGGACTCAGACCACCAGGTCTGTAAGTTACTCTCTCAGTGCATTACTTAGAGGTCTCTAACATGATACAAAGCAAAACTGAAGAGTGAATCAAATTTGACATGTTGACGTCAGTGAATCACAGAAGGGAATGGACAGTATAAATAGAGAAAATTAATTGCTTAAAGAAGCTAAGCAGAGTGTGAAGCATGGTCACAGGAAATCCCACTAGAAATTATTAGTTCGTAAAGAGGACAAAGCACCTAAACCTTCTTTACCCTAAGTTTAATGACTCTAATTTCTAACTTTTATTCAAATGCCCTTGGTGACAGATACAAAAATAATGTAGGAAAACAGTTAAAACAATAATTTCTGTAATACTTTTTATGCCTCCAAATGTTCATTAAATGCAGCTGCTGTAAAAGGGAAGTTGTACCATATGTAGAACAAATGAGAACTGATTACTAAACAAATGAATGTTAAAATACGAAGACTGAACAGATTAACAGCTGTTTATGGAATGTTTTTTATGGAGTCAGCAGCAGCAATTCTGCAGTAAAAGTTGCATTAGGTCTGTACTTATCACAACTTAAAATCTGCATTTCATGCATTAATGGTTTCGTTTTTGCTTCAGATCTGGTGCAGTAACACTTCATAGCACACTTGACTCCTGTACTAAACTTTACCTCTTCATCCAGCACTCACAGATGTAAAACCATTGCCTTTCACAGGCAGTGTGTGTTCTTTTCAAATTTATACTTCACATGTGTACTTAGTCTGTGTCAGACGCTTAGCCTTTGAAATGGTATTTATGGAACACTATCCTTTATATCTGAGCTAATTCATAGGAGATATATGAATAATGAAATGAATGACGTGCCTAAATTTATCACCTATTTGTTTTGCTGCTTTGCCAGGAATGCTCAGACCATGATATGAGGGAACATGGGGAGGAGCAAGAGTATGAGATGTGTTCTGCTAGCAGGATGGCACAGTGGGAGGAAAGAGAAGAGGGGCAAATCAAATGCAGGTAAGCTGGGAGAACCAAGGAACTGAGGAGACAGGGAATGTGGGTGTTAATAGGATATATAAATATGCTTCCTACAGATGAAAAGCTTGTGTAGGCAGTGAAGTCAGGTGCCTGTTTGCTGCAACTGTTGTGCAAAGTATTCTGGTATTCTAGCACTGTTGCCTTGGTTCTCTGGAACATGAACAACGGAGGGTGCCTTTGGGTGCATATCAAACACTTGCAGATGCCTCAGATTCTCTCTCTCATTTTTTTTTTTTTTTCCAATGCATTGTCTGCTCTCATCTATCTGTAATTTAACTTCACCCAATAGCTCTTGTGATGCAATTAAATGATCACCAAATTAATATCTGAGACACCAAGAATTATACAGAATACCTCATTTAGCTGTTCAAAGAAAATGTGCTCTGCTTTTACTACAGAAAGCATAAGCAAAAAGGAATAAAAATTGAGGCAACCCAAAATCTGGACATTTTCCAAAACATCTTCAACATTCAAGTCTGAAAAAGTAAATAGGAATGCATTTTTTTTTTCCTCAATAAAAGTGTATTATCTCTGTCAAGGAGATAGCTCAGCAGAACATTGCCACTGACAGAGACTGCCCAAACTAACATTGCTGGCAGGGGATATACATGTTAGATTTAAGGCAAGTGAAACATTCTAGCTTTGAAATGATGCTTGTTGCTTTTCAAAAGCATTATTTAAATAAATATTAATCATTTTTACACAATGTGGACAATTTTTCCAAAATTATTAAAGACATTGAGGGTTTTCATATTTGTTCCCCCTAATTTTTTGGCAAATCAACAGTGAATAATATCTATAAAAACCTTATGGAGAGTTTATGAACTTGATATTGCAGAGCTGCTTGCTTTAGAAATTCATAATGATTAAATCTAGTTGGACTTTCCAACACATTAGCAAGATGTTTAAGTGATTTCATTTTCCTAGTAGACAACAACGGGCATCTACAGTTTGAAGACTACGTCCATCCATATTAAAGCAGTTTGATCAGGTTCAGTAGTGTAGTTTGAAACCTCAGGAGGTCTTCGGACACTAGCCATTCAGCAAAACGCCTCTGCGGCAGACAAAGGGGGTTAGGTGACAGGAAAAACACAGATCCTTACCAAGTGATCGGGAGATATCACAGAACCAGAAGCTTCTTGTACAATTTGTCTTACCTAGTGCCAGCACAAGGGGGTGCTTTGAAACAAGTAATACTTAACTAAGGTTTAAGTATAATTAATATGTGCATAAGCTTCCTGGTATTTCAGTGCTATTTTCTTTGTTTTGCTCCTGTGCACAAACACAGAATACTTATCTTAAAGACATTGTCATGAATCACTACAAGATTTGGTGAACCTTCAAGGCTCTTCAAGACAAATCTATAGGACAGGATCTGCTGAGGAAGCAGAGTTATTAAGTAAATTCTTGAATTGATCCAGTCCAAACAGAGTGCACCCAGAAATGCAGGAGGGGAGTAAAAGAAAATTGCAGTGAAAATGAAATGCATGGCTTTTCCCTGAGCAATAGCAGGGAACTGAGGTGAATAAGCTCCAGGATTTTGTTGATAGTGGAAACATTTTTGGTACCAATACCACATCCTTCACTCATGCTGAACATCAGTTAGACATAGAAGCAGCTGACGGAATTGTGAGCTCTCTTTCTTTCTGTTGTTTCCTACCATTAAGGTCAGCCAGGGCTGTATGCATATTGTGAGTCATTTGATGCATTTCTAGCCATTTCATAAATATAGCAGCTGTGGTGCACTGACATAATCATTTCAGTTTGGACTTAAGAGTGGATTGATGAGGCAGGTCTCCAGATCCTTCCCATTTACCATGCTTGGACTCATGGTGTGCATGGTCTGGGAGGGCATGATGGAAGTAGTGGGAATATATGCTCCCAGAGGCACCCCAGTGATGCCCCAAACTACAGAAGGCACTCAGCCCATGGCAGCAAACCTAATCTGAAGCATTACCCCTACAAATTTGCAGCATGGCACTGGGTCCTTGGGACCAAATGCTTCACACCACAGATTTGGTTCTGTTGCACTGCACCAAATATAGCTTTTGTCCCAACCTGTCACTACATCTTGTTCCACTGAATATGCTAGATTCAAAGGAAAAGATGTACTACTGAGTTACTTCATTTAAGAACTACAAATTGTGCCCCTTATATAAAGATATCCTTAGCCTTACACAAAATGCTTGGAGAGATACAGGCCTTGCGACTAAAACTGACATTCCCGTCAGACGATCTAAAATTATCAAATGCCTCAGAGGACATTTGCCTCCAGAGGAAAGACAGTGAGAGGGAAGTCACAAAATGTGTAACAGCATCAAAGTGCTGTAGTCTGTAAAAGAAAACAAAATCCTTCACCCTAATAATTTTCCTTCCTTTCTGTGTGTAATGTCAGAGGAAACTTCATTAACTTAAAAATAATCCAAAGAGAGGGAAGGTCAAGAAAGAACTGAAGAGAGGAGCTGAATTAAAAAGTGAAGACTTCCATACCAAGAATGGTGTCTGATGACAACTCCCAATCAAGGAATTAACAGCCCCATTTAAGCTGTGACAGCAAAGGAGTATCAAAAGATGGCAGATTCCATATTACTGCACAAAGGAGGCTTGTGGCATGTCGCAACTGATAAATATTAATAATCTGTGTTTCAGAGGGTGCTGATACTTAACAGGAAGATGCAACTGCGACGTAGCTGTATGTGAAGCGCATCACATTAAGCTAAATCTCTGGTAGCCGGAACGTGAGAGCAGTGGCAGTTTTCATTTATTAAAGTAGTTTTATCTTAGCTTTTTTGCTTACAGCTTCCATTCAGGAAACAAAAATAATATATAGCCATATTCAGACTTTCTGAATAGCAACTCCCCATAGGCTACATTACGAGAATCAATTTGACTTTCATTAGAAGTTACTTAAAAAAAAAGAACATGTACTAAGAGCAAGGACCCAGGTAATGGATTCCACTATTCACAGCAGAGGAATACAAAGGTGATCAATGCCAAGAAAAGGAAATGCTCGTACATGGTAGAATGACATTTAAATGAGGCAAAGAAAAACTGCAAACATATACTTCAAAATACTGATGATTTAAATGCTAACCTCAAGGCTTATACAGCTATATTTCCTCCCTAAACACTCTTATATACGAAACCTTACTTTAACAGCATGTTTGCAAAATGCTCTCTTTACTTTCTTACATTTATCTCAGATTTTTTATGTGGTTCAAGTTAATGACTTTGACCCATAACTAGAAGGAACCTTTACTAAATATCTTAACAAATGCTCTCATGATGCATTTCTCCTCTATTTTTTGAGCAATGTGCTGTTGCATAATACTATTGCTATGAGTATTTTATGGAAGTTACTGAGGCTTTAACTGAGCTAAGATATGTGTGTTTTGGCAATAAAAGTTTCCCACATGCAAAACAGTCTATGAAAGTGCACTGAATACATAGGCTTCACCCATTGAATATACTCTTGCCTATGCCTTCTCTGTTAGATAACTCACATGAAATTATTACAACTTCATACAGCTGAACATTCATGCCTTTGCAAATACACTGGCATTGTATTTAGCAGTGATCTTAGATATTGCTAAAATTTAGCTGAGGAGCTTAGGCCACTCAAGAACATCATGTGCCTAATGCATGCCCCCAAAGCTGGAAGTCAAAATGCATTAAGTGACCAAATATTTACCTGAAGTGGAACCTATATCTACTATTGGAATTTGCAGGTCACTTATACCTATTATTGCACTATTAATTCACTCTTTAAAGCACATGGTAATTGTGAGTTTTGATAAAATACATCTACCCAACAGCATAGCTTCTTTCTGCAGAGCAGAACTATTTCTGTCTCTGTTGTTCTTCCTCTCTCCCTCTCTCCTACACATTTTGCTCCCTCTCTCCCTCAGTTCCTCACTGCTCAGTCTCATCAGCTCCTCTCCCCTCATCCCCTGAGATACATGGCTGAGAAGGTGAAGCCGGGGAGTCTCCAGGTGAGACTGCACAATGAGGCAGCAGAGTTGCTGAGATGTCTCCTTCTTGACACAAGTACCTCAGAGACATCACAGGGGCTTTGAAGCCAAAGTGTGAGGTTTCATCTGAATAAATACTAAACCAAAAATAGCTCCTCTGTTAACCATCCTATCCCTTCTTGAACTCAAAATGAAATACAACATAAGCAAAAGGGAGTTAAAACAGATTTCCCCTTGGCTGACTCTGTTGCTGCTGGTCTAGTCTGCTCTCTCAGGCTTGTCTTCAGCTCAGCCACTGGTGGACATGGTCCGTGGGAGCCACAGTACGGTGTTGCTAGCTCTCCTCTATACTCCTGTAGTTCTCAGCCCTCCCACCTGCTGCTGCCTCCTCCTTCCCTGGGCAAATACAGCCATTTTATCCATCACTCTCCACTGCTTCCAGCACGATCCCCGCTGTTGGCATGCATCAGCCCAGAGGAGAAACCAGCAGCCCAGCTCCCTGCTGCATATCATGTCTCTTGTGAAGGGACATAATGCTGGCCAGTGTGACAAATAAAACAGCTTCCCTCATCCAGCAAAACCTCTAGGTCACTTACTACAGAAAATGGAGCAGAGAAAGGAAAAACTTTGATGGAAGATGCTTTGTAATGAAGTGAATAATATTTTTAGACCAATGCTTCCTATCAGTTCATTATATCTACTGCCATAAAGCTTTTAAAATAAAGTAAATGAATTCAGGCTCCAGGTAATTGCCAGAGAAAGCAGTGGACACAGTGAGCAGCTGGGGAAGATGAAGAAAGCGGGGGCCTCAAACCAGAGCTGGAAGCCAGACAGGTTTGCTAAAGGCTTTCCAAAAACGGTGTATGTATCAACTCCAGCTGAGGCCAAATACTTTCCTGAGAGGCACAAAACAACTCATGAGGCTAATATTCAATACCAACAAACAAAGCTGCAGAAGCTTCAGATGAATGTTTTCCATCATGTGGACAATGGCAATTTGTGATTAAAGAACATTTCACTTTTCCCATGACACACACTGCATGTTTCACTTCAAACTCTGATTGATAGTTTGAAGGAAAAGAACAGAGCAGCAAAAAGTCATGAAACTGCCTCTGACTACAAACTGGAATTTGCAAATGGACAAAATACTCCAGTAATATCAATCTTAGGACTCAGAAATCAAGAGAATAAGACTCAAAAGTAATGAAATTGATGGGAAAAAATCAATTATGCCTATGTATATTTGATTTTCTTAGCTGATTTCATTCATTGCATGCAATGAACAGTTTTTGTTTTATTTTCCTTCTTAATTTCTGAGCGCTTGGGAATATATTTGTGTCACATTTTCAAGGCTTTCTCTGCAAATAGGAGGACCAGGGTTGTATTTCATTTTTGAAAAGAGGAATCACATTTCTTGCATACCAGAATTAGTCATTCACGGTACACGTTAAATGTGAGAAGTTTTAAAATTAGATAAAAAATCTATTGCCACCAAAGGAAAAGCTAATTTGGCACATTTTGTTATAAAATATTATGCAGATATAAAGACTTTTAGAAAAGGGACTGATTTATGATTTCCGACAAGATGGAATTATAGAAGCTATATGTCATTATGCCAATGGTCTTTTAACATATATAAACTCAACATAGGATGTTATTACACACAAGTTTCATAGAATCGCAGAATATCCTGGGTTGCGAGGGACCCACAGAGATCATCGAGCCCAACTCCTGGCTCCACACAGGACTGCCCAAACCCAAACTCTATGTCTGAGAGCAGTGTCCAAGCGCTCCTTGAACTCTGGCAGGCTTGGGGCTCGAGCTGAGGCCACACCAGCGCAGAGCAGAGAGGGACAATCCCTTCCCTCACCTAGCTGGCAGAACTGGGCCTGATGCACCCCAGGGTGCAGTTGGCCCTTTAGTCTCTCAAGGCTCTCTGCTGACTCACACTCAACTTGTCATCAACCAGAACCCACAGGCCGCTTTCTGTGGGGCTGTGCCCCATTCCTAACGGTACCGCTAGGGCACCACTTCCACTTCGTCTCTTCCCAAGCAGCAAGCCAGTGGAGTGCTTCCAGGTTTTCTGCACTGCCT
This sequence comes from Alectura lathami, assembly GCA_013399715.1. Lineage (NCBI taxonomy): Eukaryota > Metazoa > Chordata > Aves > Galliformes > Megapodiidae > Alectura > Alectura lathami. Next base: position 218,359 of record VXAV01006944.1, on the reverse strand, counting down.
TTTCATACAAAACAGTGAAGCTGCTGGAAAGAAGGACAAGGGCACTTCCCACTGGAGTGTGGAACAACTCCTGCCAGCAGGGTGTCTATTGTCCTTGTCCTATGGGGAGTGCAATGACATTCTGTGCTCTGGAAATACTTCAGGCTTGCAGAGTGTCTGGGCCCTTAAAAATCAATTTGGTTTATCACTACAGAGCTGTAGTAAACTATGAGACTAAAGCTTCACTTGTCATGATGTGCTACTTTGATAATAGTTTTTCATTTATTTTCTAAAGCTTTAACAACAATACATTTTTTTCTTTTTCCCTGATTCCTGCCATTTTATTATCCATCCAGCAATATTGTGACCAGAATCCATACACTCAGACAAAGCACAGAAGTATGGGATAGCAAGAGGTAAACAGATTTTACTCACTTTTCATCCATACCGAACCAATGAATTTACCCACTGAAACAATCCTCCTGTTCCTCAGCTTTGTTGCCAATTCAGATTTTCATTTGTTGCCTTACTGAAAATTTTGCAGAAATTGTCAGTGAAATTTACTATCTCTCCATGTGAATCACAGAATCACACAGAATCATAGAATGGCTTGGGTTGGAAGGGACCTCAAAGATCACGGTTGCCATGGACAGGGTTGCCACTAGCTCACTAGATCCAACTGCCCAGGAACCCATCCAGCCTGGCCTTGAACACAGCCAGGGATGGGGCAGCCACAGCTTCTCTGGGCAGCCTGTGCCAGCACCTCTCCACTCTCTCAGTGAAGAATTTCTTCCTGATGTCCAACCCAAACCTCCCCTCTTGCAGTTTTAGCCCATTCGTCCTTGTCCTACCATTATCTACCTGCGTAAAAAGTCGGCCCCCCTCCTGCTTGTAAGCTTCTTTCCAGTACTGGAAGGAGATAAGACTTAATGTCAAAATGCATAGTATTTGTAACTTGTAAATAATCCAACTGTAATAAAAAGTAAGACACCATTTCCCTCAAGAAATGGTCTTTTGCCTCTATCTATTACACAGCCTGGTAGAGCTGTATTATTGACTTTGAACAGATACTAAGCAGGTTCATATATCTGCTTTTATTGACCCCTTAAGCAGCCTTGGGATGAACCTGTGTTTTCCCCTCTGATACACAAGATCAAGACAGGATTAAAAGACTCATTTACAGCAAAGGTACTACTTATATATATATATACACTTATTTATATACTCTTTATATATGTATATGTTAAATTTTTATATTTTCTTATACATTTATTTTTATATGTATCTTTATATATACCTACATATATACACCTTATATTTTTATATATATAAAATGCACATTTTAGATACATGTATATATATTTGTATGCATTATCTGCCTTTAACTTATTCAAGAAACATATGCATTCTGCAGTTAAGAATCATGGAAACACTCCATTTCTAAAATTGATTACTTTCAGATATTAAAACCTTTGTTGTTGTTTTTACCTTTTTTTTTTTTTTTTTAATCTTTTCAACAGGAATGCATTTGTATACTTCAGCAAGACAAGTAGTGAGAAAAGCTAATATCTAATAACTTTGGAAACATGGTCATATCTTCAATGTCCAGAATGATTAAAAAAATTAATTTCATACCTGTAGCAGTGAAAAATCAATTACAAAAAAAAAATCAAGAAGCAAACAAAATACAATCTCCTTCTTCCAGACAGCTTTGCTTTTAAATACATTTTTTTTTTTTCTGTACATTAGGCCAATTGCAGTATGTAGGCAGTAACTGCTAGTATGAGAAACCATATTTTTTTCTGTGATAGAAATGTATCTGTTAAAGTATATTTCTTTCGCTGGGAAATAATTTATGTCCAATGAAATCAACTGGATGTCTGCATTTCTTGATCTGTTATTTAAAATATACAGATATAACTTTAACAAGATTCTTTCATTAAATATTGTCATTATTAATAGACACTCATTTGTGTGTGGGTAGTGCCTAAAGGCACTGACTCAGAAGAAATGCTTCACCAGATTAGGCAGTGCATACAGATGAAATGAAAAGGCTGTCTGGCCTGAGAGGCTTTGCAGAGTAAGGTCCCAAGCCTGTGGCACGTATGTGGGCATCTTGGTCCAAGAAATTGCTCACCGGGGCAAGGCCCTTACCCACACATCAGCCTACGAGAATGTACACTACCAGATCCAGTCCATCCAAGCATATCACTCAGCACACTGCTGTGAACAGCCTTTGCTAAATAAACCCTTTTTTCACCTCAGAAGATCCTTCTAGGTTCCTGTCCATGTATGACATGAATGCCTTCTTTCTGGAGAACACCCAGCCGGCCAGTCTGACACACCTCCACAGTGTGCCAGTGGCCAAGGTTATGGCCAAGACCGAGCCCTGAACAATGGAAAATGAAAATCAAGAGGCCCTCTTTGGTTGAGATCCTTCAAAATGAGTGCTCAAGCTGGCTGCATTCTTGAAACAATAGGAGTCAGCACCAGACAACCCAGGTTTCAGCTGTGGCACTTTCTGGTCTTCCAGATCAAGCTTGAAATCAAGACAAAAATTGTTCCCCAGTCTCTCAGGCAACCATGAAAACATTTGGCAGAGGGCAGCTTTTAATATGAATGCCCCAAGCAAAAATATGGTACATCAATAACTCCCACAGTCGAGTGTGCAACCTTCACTCTTTCCCAGAGGGCATTCTCAGCATGTGAGTTCCTGAGGCATCTCAGGAGCAGGCTCACATTAGAGCTGATTTCGGAGACAATATAAAACGTGCTAATCCATGCCCTGGCTGGCTCTGCTGATCCTAGTGGGACTAAATGTGGCTGTGTATCTGATCTCTCCATGGGACCAGGTTGTGCAGGGTATGTGGGAGAGCATTCTGGGCAGGCACCTCTGTCATTGGTGAGGCACTACGCTCAGCTCAGCAAAGGGCAGAGAGCAAACTCACCATGCTGATGTTTTGGGAATGGTATACGGGTATATGGGGGGAAAAAAAAAAAAAAAAAAAGAGAAAAAAGAATAAGTCCTCAGCAGTAAACAGAGTTAGAAACAAGCGC
>VXAV01006944.1:202399-213293 GCA_013399715.1 Alectura lathami | reverse complement strand
TTTCATTTCCCAGTGTTAAGTGGAAAGATGAACCAGTCTGCTGCACTGAAATGTGTGTTGAGGGTTTCACATGGAAACACTCTATCTTAACCCCTGCATCTGGCTTGCTGCTGGGCAGCCAGCCTGCAAGGCTTTTCATCGTTCTGAGACCTCTCGACTCCCACCTGTGCTGAGACTGAAGTCTAGCCATGTGATATTGAATACAGGCTGCAAGCTGCTCTCAAATTATGTCAGTCATTTTTTTTCCTGGATATGATAGAAGGAAATAAATCCTCTCTTAGTACCAGAGTCCACCTTTGATTACCTGCAGTAGGTGTCAGTTTTGCCTTACACTGCTCAAAAGAAAACCAGACACATTCTGGGCACCTAGATCCCTTATGGGATCTAATTGTACAAGCTCCATTGACAGAAGGAGCATCCTCTTCCTCTGTCTCCTTCTGTAATGTCCCATTGACACTGAGTGTGCTCGGCACAGAATGATCCTACAGGTACGTCCAAGCCAGACTTTCTCCACTAAGTGAAGCAGCCCTGTAAGGGTACATTGAAAACTCAGTGCTGAAATGTTACCAGCTTCTTCTATTCATTGGGAAGAAAACAGGATACAAAACCTTACACCAGCTCTGAAAATCAATTACTCAATATTCTTGTTTGACTTTTGCTTCAGTAAATGGTCAGAAGGGCCTGATGCAACAGTTTTATACAGAACTTGGGTCTATAGTCCTCTGGATGACACTACTCCATGTTCACTGTATTTTATCTATGAACACTTTCTTAATGACGAGTTGCTAATTGGTATAATCAAAGACAAGTATTATTTTCCTTTCAAAGAAGGAAAGCCAGAAGATATCCTGTGACTTGCTTTAGGGTTATAAAGAATGTCACTAAAATCTGAAAACAGTCAACCTAGCTCCATACCCAGAGTATGCTTCTCTCCTGAAACTAGTATATTTCCACTCCAGTAATATTTTGTTCTGCTGTACATGGGCACATTTTCTTATTGCTATTTAACCACCTCCGCATTCCCTCCTTGCTCAGAAGAGCATTCCACTTATTAAAATCATTTAATTAAAAGCCATTCTTCTTATTGGATTAATTTCCTTGCTAACGATCAAAGGGGCTGAACAATTATCAAATCTTAAAATTAAAAGTACATAGCAGAGTTCTTGCTTCTGTCTCCATTTAAATACAATTGAACCTGCAGTGATTAATCTGAAGCTTGGCCAAAATAAAGAAACATAAATTAAAAGGGAACGCTGAAACTAAACATAGGAAAATAATCTCTGCTGGAATTAGAATAGAAGTCAGGGTAAAAAGTTCATTCTGCTGAAACCAACGGCCACAGTTCTGGTGACTTCTATTGAACAGGGATTCTGCCCCACATTCACAGTATCTCTTACTAGCATTCTACCATTAACTAAAGAAGCAGCTGTGCTCTCTCCCAATAATAAAAACTTTGCAACAGCTAATTGACAATACTTTCAAACCTGTAGCATCACCAGTAATGAACAATTAATCCTCTGTCTCCTTAGAACTGAGTTAAGCTCAGAATAGAAAGGGAAAGGCAGCAAAAGAAAATGGGCTCCGTGAAGCATGAAGAAATAAAAATGAAAAGATCATAAAGAAAACAAACATTAAGGGTAGAAGTGCAATCAATAAAGTCCAAAGCTCACAAGATTGTCTTGGCAAATAAGTACTCTAAAGGAATTTAAATAAGTACAAATGGAATTTGCAGAAAGATTTATTTAAGAGTGAATTAATTTTTCAGTGCAATTTCCTTTTTTCTTCCCTTGCATGATTTTCTCTTAGGCTACTTCACTTTCTGTGTATGGTTCCACATAATAATAACAACACAAGTTATATATATAACTTGCTCTTCAACAGTGATTATTCCAGCAACCAAATGGTTAACACATTTAAATGAATGCAAATGAGATAGTGGTTTGTTATTGGCTGAAAGTGCCTAAAAACAGACTAATAGTGATACACAGATGCAACTTTGCATCTGTAGTCTAATTAAAACTAATCTAATTAAATATGGTGCATCTGTAAAGCTGCTTAAGCACTGCAGATAACATGCAGAATTCCTTTTATAGTTGGAAAGAGCTTCTAAGAGGCAGTGTATGCCATTTCACTTTATTTGGAATCACTTTAATAGCAGGTGAGTAATCAGCAAATAAATTCTATGTATCTGCTTTGGAATTGTTCATTCACAGAAGCAGAAGCAGTGATAATGTCACCACCGACACATTACTACAGCAACAGAGGCTATGCTGATGGGGGAGGTAATGGCCTTTCATTAGACAAAATGATGCAGCTTGAAAAAAGAAAAACAGCTTCAAACCTTAAGTCATCCTTCAGCCTTACTTATTAAGGCAGAACACAACTCCAAAGAAACACTTCTGATGATGTGTTATGTTACTGACAAGAGTTGTCCTGGCAAAATCAGGCATGATAAAAACCTTGTCTTGTCAAGAGATTTCCTTCAAAATACTCTTACAATAGAACCACTTTTGTTTCCCAGCAAAAAAAAAGAAAAAAAACATTCCACAGACTGTATTCAGCATGAAAAAGTAATGCTGACAAAAGTCTGCCATAAGCAACTTAGCACTGAGAATTTAAATGGCCATGAGGCAATAAAATAATGGGTAAGACCCTCCACCTCCACTCTACAGGCTCTAAGAGCAATGTACAAGAATAAATTCCAACATTTCATCTTTACTCTTTCCCCCACAAAACTTTCATTAAGAAACTTCAGGTTAGAAAACTGTCTCCTACAGAACAATCGTCCCAATTCCCTGGGACTTGCATGGAGTACTTCTGCATCAGCATCAGTGAGAAGCATGAGCAATAAATTCTGCATGCAGTCTAAGCTATACCTCTTTTCTCTAATTATGAGACACAAGGGTTTAAACTCGCCTAGGCTAAGCAAGACACAAGCCATGTTCTTCCTCCTCTCATGACAGTGTCTTAGCAACTATCCTTATTGCATAATAAAATTGGTGACAATACTATTACCATTTCCCTTTCCTTCTTTTGCCAGTCTCACTAGTTCCAAGAATGAAAATACAACCTCCAAATAAAAGCACGATAGAGAAGACAGATGAATCCCACATTGAAAATTGGGCCTGTTATTTGAAAAATGTACATAAAGGGTTCTATTATCAAAAAGAAATCGTAAATGATGAAAATTCTGAAAATTGTCCCATTAAAGTAATTTTCCTTGCTGTCTGATGTTTCTGAAGAAGCAGAGCACCTATTTGAGTCCCTTCCATTGTAAACATTCCATTAATTTCAGCAAAACTATACTGAACAATGGGTTAGGTCTCTCAAGCCACTGTCCGTCATATTCGAAAGGTCATGGCAGTCTGGTGAAGTTCCCGCTGACTGGAAAAGGGGAAACATCACCTCCATTTTCAAAAAGGGAAAAAAGGAAGATCTGGCAAACTACAGGCCAGTCAGTCTCACCTCTGTGCCTGGCAAGATCATGGAGCAGATCCTCCTGAAGGATCTACTAAGGCACACGGAAAATGAAGATGAGGTGATTGGTGGCAACCAGCATGGCTTGACGAAGGGCAGATCGTGCCTGACAAACTTGGTAGCCTTTTATGATGGAATAAAAGCATCAGTAGATAAGGGAAGAGCAACTGACGTCATCTACCTGGACTTGTGCAAAGCGTTTGACACTGTCCCGCATGACATCCTGGTCACTAAATTGGAAAAGCACGGGTGTGATGGATGGACCACTCACTGGATAAGGAACTGGCTGGATGTTCGCACCCAGAGAGTCATGATCAACAGCTCAATGTTGAAATGGAGACCGGTGACAAGTGGCATTCCTCAGTGATCAGTACTGGGACCAGTGCTGTTTAACATCTTTGTTGGTGACATGGACAGTGGGATCGAGTGCACCCTCAGCAAGTTTGTGGATGACACCAAGCTGTGTGGTGCCATTGACATACTAGAGGGAAGGGATGCCATCCAGAGGGACCTGGACAGGCTGGAGAGGTGAGCCCATGCCAACCTCATGAAGTTCCACAAGGCCAAGGGTAAGGTCCTGCACCTGGGTCAGGGCAATCCGAAGCACAAATATAGGTTGAGTGGAGAATGGGTGGAGAGCAGCTCTGAGGAGAAAGGATTTGGGGGTGTCGGTTGATGAAAAACTCAACATGAGCTGACAATGTGCACTTGCAGCCCAGAAGGCCAACTGCGTCTTGAGCTGCATCAAGAGAAGCGTGACCAGCAGGGCGAGGGAGGTGATTCTGCCCCTCTAACCCTGCTCTTGTGAGACCCCACCTGGAGTGCTGTGTCCAGTTCTGGGGCCCCTAACACAAGAAGGACATCGAGCTGTTGGAGGGGGTCCAGAGGGGGCCACAAAGATGATCAGAGGGCTGGAGCACCTCCCCTATGGGGACAGGCTGAGAGAACTGGGGTTGTTCAGCCTGGAAAAGAGAAGGCTCCGGGGGGACCTGATAGCGGCCTTCCAGTACCTGAAGGGGGCCTACAGGAGAGCTGGGGAGGGACTCTAGAAGGGCATGGAGCGATAGGACAAGGGGTAATGGCCACAAACTGGAAGAGGGGAGATTTAGGCTAGATATTAGGAAGAAATTCTTTCCTGTGAGGGTGGTGAGATGCTGGCACAGGTTGCCCAGAGAGGTTGTGGATGCCCCCTCCCTGGAAGCGTTCAAGGCCAGGCTGGATGGGGCTCTGAGCAACCTCGTCTAGTGGGAGGTGTCCCTGCCCATGACAGGGGGGGTAGGACTAGATGATCTTTAAGGTCCCTTCCAACCCAAATCATTATATGATTCTATGATTCTATGAGGTGAACTTACTAATAATACATAGGAAAAAAAGCATTGGTATTTATTGGGTATTTTGACAGCATTCCTTTAACCTAGTTATTCATAGAAAAGGGATATTTTGGTAATTCATGACTAATTTTCAAATGAAATTTCAGCCCAAAATTGCTAATCAGTAATTTTCATGCTATTTTTCTATATGCTGGTCTGAAATTTACTCTGTAGAGCCATGGAAAAGGCATCTTCCATAATTCAAAGACTACATTACTTTAAGGTTTATGTGCTGCATGGGCTGCCACAGAGGTCCCTGAATTAATATCCCCATCTGTGAACATATGCACTGATGGTTAACAGCACTGTGCACTACAGTAAAAAGCATTAGAGTAACAGGGACTTCAAAAAACTTGTGTTTACTTTGTCTTAAATAAGTAGCATAAGGAAACGTTTGAAATGAACAGCACTTAACTTTACATGAGGGAAATTTTATTCAGGTCTAGATTTTCTTAATGTTATATTTTATCTAGGTATCACATATTTACGTGAAGAAATGAAAAGGGGACTGTAAAATATATTGTTATTTTTACACCAAATTTTGATTTCAGTGAAATTTGTAGCTTTTAGAGTGTGGTACAAACATATGGCTATATATGTAATACATTAAAGCCATTGCATTTACTTGTTTTACTCTTCAATATTTATTATTTCATTTACTAATTAGTCATTATTTATATATTGTTTGTGTATTTTTAGTTGTTTATTATCTTTATTATCCCTCTTGTATCATTTTGTATTGGTTTTCTCCTACATTAGCTCGATATATAATATCCATAACACAAAATACTTCTATAATATATGAAGACCTTATTATGTCTCAGTCACCTGTGAATTACCTTAAAATCAACACAGAGCTTTGAGACACCATAAATATAAAATTGTAACTTACATGTCATAGAAAACAGGTATGACACAAAATACAGTATTATACAAATTAGTTTTAACAACACAGTAAATCCAATGCAAAGTTTCTAACATCTTGCTCTATTTTCAAGGATCAGGGAAAGCAGCAAAATCGGTATTAATTTGCCCAAACTCTCAGAAACAAATCTGCAAAATAGTTACCTCACTTTCTGATCGCTAGTATTATCAAGCCACTTTGCAGTATAGCAAAATTAGGACTGTTTTGGTAACAACCGAAATGAGGTTTCCACAAACTAATAGATAAGCAGCTCATTCTGAATGCCAGCTTCTGATCAGACTTGCCACAAACTCCTGGATCTGCTGGATGATGAGGAGCTTGTCTTGAGCTTCAGAGCCGCAGGCATGGCTACATACAGGGACACCGTAGTGTACAAAAAGTGCAGTTGACAGAGGTAAAAGTGGACCTTTAAATTATATTGCTGTAGAGGAATGATCCTTTAATAAGGCTAAAGTTTTTGACTCCATCACCTGCAATTTGCAGTGAGCTTATAAGGTAATATTTTTGTGCTGTGACAAACACTCAACCCATACCAAATCATAAATAACTTAAATTCACAGTGGTCTCCCAGGAGACTCAACTAAAGCCAGAGAGCACACCTATATTTTATTCAAGCACATCATGGTAAAGGTGACACCTGATGAAAGAGTAAGTTCTGCCTTGGAGCAGAGCTAAACGCCACTTACTTCACTGCTGATGCTTTAGAGATCCAGTATGCTTGAATGGCTTCCACAAATCCAACCACTGAAGAGTTAAAGATACCACCACAACTGAACCCTGTTTAACATCCCAGTCAAAGTATTTTAATTATGGACAACGTGTAGACTGTATGTTGATTGATAGCTCTTTTATCCTTCTATGAATTTAGTTTCTGACAGGCACACCTGCTGCAAGTGGCTAGTAGTGACTTAACTGACCTCAAGATCAGATCATGCCACGAAAAAAACTTTCTGGAAGCCAGCACTGGTTTCTTGGCTTATTTCTAAACTTGGAAGTTCTGAAATTTATCCTGGCTTGTCTCTATTCTTGGTCTTTATCTGAGGTCACTCACAACTTTGCTGACTGCCATTGACATTGCAGGGCCATACAGAACACGCTTTTCTGACTCTCCTTCAAAAATGTTTCTTTTCCAAATAGTACCATAGTTAGTAGCACTTGGAAAACACATGGGCAGGGATAGGAGGTTTCTAGCTCATGGGGCGGTGGAAGAATATGCCCAGGATATTCATGTGTTAAGGAACAATCACTGTCGGGAACCCTGTTAGTCTTGTCAAAAAAAAACAGCTAGTCCTACCCTTCTCATTGCTTCTGACATTGTGACAGGAAAAAATGTGTATTTTACAGTACATTAGGCTTGAAGTTACTAAAAAATAAACATCAGTATTCAGTCATCTGCTTTGATAGAAAGTTAGCTGAATGATTTTCACTCTCTCTTAGCATGCTTTGTGTGAAGTAGAGGGAAAAGTAGAGAGAGATTGGTTGATATTTATTCTTTTTCATCAGAAGTACCCTATGGCAGACAGACAGCCTGGAAAATGGAGCAGAAACTTGCACTGACAGGGAGCCTTATGTCTCTCCCAGCCATATGTCAAAAAAAGTTTCACAGACCAGAACTTTTTTCTTTTCTCCAGTAGATACAGAGGCAGCTGTATTCTCCATGAAAGTCTTAGCATTGCAAAACTGCTTATTTCCGGAGAAGTAGGAAGCCTAAATGGGAGGGGAAGGTGTTGTGTGATGAGGGAACCAGGAAAAAGTACAGAAAAGAAGCAGAAGCTGAAAGCCTGTGAGAAGAATTGGAGCTGTTAGGTCACAAATTAGTTATTATTTACCCTCAGATCACAGATGTGACCTCTAATGCTTGCAAGCCATATATCTTATCAACACTGTCTGCAATAGTAATTCTGATAACATCAGACCTAATGATATGGAGACTGTGAAGACCTATACTGTTACAAACAGTCATGTGTCCAGTGGAAGCAAATGTTGCACCTTCTTGAAGAAGGAATTGCTACATTTTAAAAATTATTAGTATTATTTAAATTTGAAAAGGCAATTTTAAGTTCACTTAGCATCAGGACAGGAACATAGATATTTTCCAGATCTTCATTCTCTACTCCCCAGATGTCAGTACAAATAAAATACCGGTGCAGAACACCCTTATTTTCCTTGTCCCATTAATATTGTGGGAAAGCAGACAATATCAGCATGCCTTTACTACATTAAGCATCCTCACTGCTGCTTCAGTCTCCTAATGGCTCCCAACCATCATTCTGACAATACTGAGTGAGTAACAAACTGCTGTAATTCAACATTCTTACCGTCTGGGTATAGGCTCATTAGGTTTGGGAACTGGACGGTAAATACATTCCGAACAACTGTAAGCACAAACATCATTTATTTCAGTCCCATGTTGAGGTAAGTGTATTATAGCTTGTCTTTACCTCTTAAAAAAGCAAACCAAAACAAAACTAGCTTTGAAACAGCATGGCATTATAGCACTTGCTTATCTATCAGAAGTAACTCATTTTGAATGATCAGATGTATGCTCCTAGCACCTTTACAATTTCCCCTGATATAAGGGGAAAGATTAAAGCAGTCTGCCCAAACAGAGAACAATCCATAGTATTGGTGGCAGTCCCATACTTTGTTCTGCAAAGAATGAGCTGCTGGGGTTCAGCCACTACAAGCCTTGAATCCTGTGATAAGCTGATTCTGCCTTCCAGATGCTTCTCAGCATCGGGAGAGAAGAATTAGTGAGGCATTGCATCTACTGCCTGCTTATTGCCTCAGACACTCCGGCACTCCCACTGAGCAACTGAGCAACTCAGTGAAGTTCATGGATGACCTAAACCCAGAAGAAAGCTGAACGACATAATGTGCCAGCATCCTGGGTCCCTCTCAGACATAGAAAGCAGCTGCACTGCGGTGGGCTGCTTCCCCTGTGTCAACTTTGCTGAGGAACAGTGGTGAGACACACTGATGCATGAGCTGCAGTGCTTTGGAGGAAGCATAAAACCAATGTCCTGAGCTTTTGTGGAGATGAAAGATCCCCAGAGATTTTCCCAAAAGGATTGTAATGCCTTACGGCCCCATCCAACACTCATTAAACTAAATGGAAAGAATCTCAATCACTTCTGGTGAAATTGGATGTTTGCAGGGTTGGCCCAAATCCCAAGTGAGGTAATTATATTCTTCCAAGAGCTTCCATTGCAAAATTTCAGTGTCCCCCCCCTACCAATGATCTCAAAGTAGCCCTCTACCGATCATTTAAACTAAATAACTTTTCCTAAATGCTATCTTTTTTTTTTTTACAACTGTGAAAATGTGTGTCACGATAATAAGCCATGTGACAACTGAGAGTACAACTCCCAGCAAGCAGCCTACTAAAATGAAAAGGCAGAAAACAAACTACACTGATAATTATGAAGATTTGAAAAGAAATTTGCTGCTACTGCTATATGTTTGTGTACACACCTCTAGAATTAAAGCACTTGCAGTTATAAACTTTTAAAACAGCCACAGCTAAATAAAATTAATTGATATTAAAATATGAATTAATGTAGCAGTTCATCAGGTAAATTGCAGCATGTATTAGAAAGGTATTTACAGTCTTGATCCTCCAAATCACCAAACAATTTGTGTGTAACAAATTTAATTCAATGGACTATTCAGGAGCTTAAAGGTTACTATACATCTAAATACTTTACTGGATTAAACCTTTTGAAATTCTATAGTCTGCTGTGAATTATTTGAGTACCTGAGCTCAACCTACACACCGAGGTTACACTTGCATGGCTACCTCAAGTAAGAATGTGCTCGTGTTGCCTTTTATGATATTTACAGGAGTGGAGTATGTCAGTCAAGAAAATGACTTGAAAACGAGAAAAAAATTATTCACCAGCTTGCACTCTGCTGGCACTGCAGGGTTCAGCTAGCACTGCCATGCCATCAGGGATTTGGCATCACAAATTATTTTATGTAACATTGACTCAGTTTAGGGGTTTGTTTGTTTGTTTGTTTTTAAGGAGGGTATATTTTCTATTTATTTATTTTTTCCTGCCAGGAATTACTGGGATAAATATTCAGTTCATCAGAATGAAAGTGTTTCTTGTCATTATCATTATAAAATTATATCTAGTTTTCTCATTCTAAGTGGCAGTGAGAGGCAGTAGCAATGTTGGACAAACCCATGTACTGTGCTGAATCAAAGCCTAACTGTCAAATATTGCTGAAAAAAAATGAGGTGTTTGCAAATCAAGGATGTTGCACAGTTAAATCTTCAGTTACTGTACTAATTCAACAGAAGAAAGATTTTTGTAAATAGTTTCCCTCTTCCATTCTGCCTCTTCCTACATGCTTATATGTACATCAGAAAAGAATGTGCGTAAGTATTTTTGTACTATACAATCAGTGTTAAATAAATGCATGGCTGTCACGGAATAGGAGCCAGTAAAGTCAAACCTGACATTTTTTCATGCTACTTTAACATCATTAAGGTTATGCCCTGAGTTCAACAACATTAAGCTTTCTTTTTTGCCTGCTGTTCTTGCCCCTGCTTCTCCTCCAACACTGTTTTCTGTCAACTTAGGCACCTCACTGTCCTAGGACTTAAAACCCTTTAACAAATATTTCATGAGGCAAGATGGTTTAGAAATTGGTATTCTGGAACAGTTTCATATGAAGTGATTACCATCACAGAGTTGTACTCTAAAATACTATGCTGGACTGAAATTTATGAATAGTAAGCTTGCCTTATCTTCCCCTGCCCTCCTTGCCTTGCTCATGCTGCAAGTAAATCTGCACCCACGGCGTAATACCAGCAAACAACTGACTCCTGGACTGAGACCTGAACTTCCAGCTCAGAGCACGTATGCAATGAAAATTGGATACTGATGTCTTAGAAACCATGAGAAAATAGCTGTCCTCGGAGGGGATGCAAGGTTTGAAACCTGAAGAAGAAACAAGTCTGAATGTTGGGTTAGCAAGCATATCATTTGTGCCAGTTTTTTCATTTGAGTTCTGTCTAGGGGAAAATTGTTAATAGATTTATAAATGAAATAACACAGAAAGAAAACAGAAAATTCAATGAATTCTGGTAAGGATGGAGAATAAAAATATTTTT
>VXAV01006944.1:177288-194465 GCA_013399715.1 Alectura lathami | reverse complement strand
GATTATTATAGGTAGGAGGAGAAGCTAATACAAATATTAAAGATGAAAACGATCAAGCTAGTCAACCACTCCTGCCTGGAAGCATAATGGGACAAAGGCAGCTGTTTTGGATTAATTCTTCTGAGCCATAGCAGGATTAAACAAGAATCTCCACAGTTCTCTAAAGAAGCAGATTCCTATTTTGTTTAATGTGACATTCAAAGAACTTCTTTAAGCTAGGAAAAAAAATAGCTGCAACATGTTCTGTTCTCACTCTTACCATAAGGCATCAAATTGTATAATTACTAAAATGTATTTCATCATAGAGTTGTGTTATCGTCTAGTAAACTTTTCTCTGCAAGCAATTTCATCATGTAAAAGTAGGTTCTTCTTTCTTTGCGTGAATAAAAAGAAAAGTTTTCTTTGGAAAGATTCTCAAAATGTGACTTTGCCCTTGTTTTCTTTGTTGTTTTAAAAATATGTAGCAGTACATTTGAAATTTCTCTTTATCTGTTTTCCTAGACCTACCAATTACAGATGCCAATATATTGGTAACCATTCACACCTTAGCTATTCTAAAAAATCAAACCTTAAAAATGTAGTATGTCTACATAGAAGTGTAATCCACCTCATCAATATAGAAAGGGGAGTTACAAATTAAAAGAATATGTTTCAAATGCTGACCATTTCTCCCTCCAGGTCCTGTCTTTTCTTCTTGACTCTTCTTTTTTACTTCTAGCAGTTTTGTTTTTACCATGATATAATCAAGCAATTTCATTTCAGTATGGTCTGCACTGGACTGTGCAGATTACCGAAGTAATGACATATGGACTTCTTACCACTGTAGCACCTCTGCTCTTGCAAGTGAGAATTTCAAGTGATAGAGCAAAGCTGTTTGCTATCAATTTTCCAAAAACTGCGTCTGCCAGATTGCTGAGATCCATTTCAGAGATAAAAAATCGATTAATATTCTGATTTGTTATCTGTCTTTATCAGTCATATAGCATTTCTTTGTACAAATGATAATATTCTAGAAATGAAAACTATTATATATGTTAAAATACTTCCCCGAAAATATTTTACATTCAGTTATTCCTCTGAAGTAAAAATTATGAGTGATTGAATGTCTTTGTAGTACCTGCGATTAAAACACAGACACAGACACACACAGAGTTTAACTTTCACTTATACAAAAGTGCCAAAACTGTATGCTTGTATCATGAGGTCCTATTTTTGGTAAAAAAAAAATTAAATAAAATTGTAGCATGTATAAAATGATACTGAAAGTGCTGAATTAGTTGTACATTTAATATCACTGTGTGCATACTGAAATATACCAAAGAGGTTCAAGCAGACAGTAGTTACCATAAACAGCAAAAAGCTAACAAATGTGTACGAACTGATGCCTCAACTTTGTCAACACTTCCTAGCAAAATCCAAAAGAACACTATTGATTTTAAACCTGTTGACTTAGCAGAAATATAAATTGGTACTCTTAAAGTATCCTGCATTGGTCCAAGAACTCATGCAAACAAAGTTAAATGATTGATCTAACTGGATTATTGAAAGGGAAAAGAAAGAATATTTTCATACACTAATGATGTATTAGAGCTATTTCCTTGTTAAAAAACCTTTTTTTAAAAAAAAAAAACAACTTTTTTTTTTTTCTTCCACTTCCACATTTTCTAATCTCCAAAGATACACAGTTCCTTTATTTTCTCAGAACTTACGAGCTACAACCAAATGTTGCTTTAAGGTAATATGCCCACACCATTTGTAATAAACATGAAACCCTAAGTGTTACTGTTAGGAAATATTTCACTTATTGGCCCCATGGCCACTGTGAAGTCCTGCCTTTCCAGCTGCGATGACTCTCCAGTAATTTATCTGTAAAAGTTACAATGACAATCTGACATATCAAGAATACGCTTAAATCGTATAGGAGTTTCTCCCTGTCCTTATTACTACAATTAATTCTGAGGACACTACTAAACGAGGTTTATCTTCTGACTTTTCTAGCTGGACTTGAAAACATTTGGTACATTCTCTAAAATGACAAAGGAGACAATTTTGTTAACTCTAATCTGCTAGCGAAGCTTTTAATCAATCAAGTTTTACTTACATGGAATTTTATTCAGTTCATTCATGAACTTCTCTTTTAACTTAGAAAATGCATCTTCTTTTCCTCCCCCTCCTCCGGGACTGGCCGGCTCGGTGACATTGCTCGGAGGAGCTGCTGCTACTGTGGTAGCTGGCGGGGCTGCCAGGGCCTCATGATGACTTTCACTCACCATTTTAACCCCTGTGGAAGCTGCTGTTGGAAAACAAACAAACAAACAAATAAACAAAAAGAACACGTTTACATCATGAAAATTATCTCATCAATAAAAGACTAAATAGCCAGGACATCACTGGGTGCTTATGCTTACTGGGTAAATACGACTGTGTCAGCATACTGCTTTGTGTTCTTCATACAATATTTATGAGAACAGAAAGAGAAGATTTTTGCAGCGTTAATTTCAGCCAGAATCATTTTAGTGCTTTGAGTTCATTTTCAGCAATGTTGAATTTTGAACTGCTGAAATTGAAACCTCAAAGTTCCTGTAAAACTTGAACAGATTTATGTTTTGCTCTTTAATTTTGAAAATATAAGCACATGAGGTAATAATGCTACCTACATGCAAATATCACAATGTATTTACAGAATTACTTATCTGAGAAGGTTACAGAAGTGCAGATTATAGCCAGAGTTTCTATGTAAAACAAATGATGCAATAGGGATATAATAAAAACACCTGAAACTTTCCTGCCAGTAATAGCCTATTGTTTTATAGTTAATCAAGATGTATATTAGACAGAAATTGAGTTGCATCCATTTTTATCTTTACTTACTGAAGGCAATTTTCCCTCCAGTTATTTCGTGTGACATTTGCTACTAACAATATTCTGTTAAATTATTCACGTCTCATTGGTATATTCATGAAGCTAGGACACCTGTAAGGTATCTAAAATGTAGCCATATTGAAGATTCTGAAAGGCTGTCACAAGCATAACACACTGGCATATTTTTCAGTTAATGCTGTTTAATGGGCATTTTGCAAAACCTCTGCTTGAGCTTACGGTATTAAGCAAAGAATTTGGGGCCAGTGGAGTGAAGGTAAGATAAGATGCACAATGCAATTTCAGTACCACTAGAAGATTGGCTGAAATGTTTACATTGGTTTTGGACACATTGTTCTGATTTTCTGCTGCTTCCTAAATATCACTAATCTGACTAATCATGCTTTGTTTTTCTTCAGAAAACCAGAGGGAGAAAGGGTTTGAGAAATAACACTCTTTATTGCTCTGAGTGTACGATTGCTCAGTCCCAAAAGAAACTTGGCTTTTAACCTTCTGCAGAGAAATTTAAACATCATACAGAAAAAGGCAACACATCAAAATTAAAGGGGCATAAGAGCATCTGACTGCATGCAACGTGATGGATCATGAGCTTTCCTGCCCTACGTGACCATTTTCATGCATGTTACTGCAAGTGCTCAGATCACTAAATCCAAATGAGGATTGGCTTTTTGTCCTTCAACTTTTCTTCTGTAAGCCTGCAGTCAGGAATTATCTAGCGCGTGCCTGGCTGCAGGCAGACAGACCTTCAGAAATCACCCTGACCGTTCCCGTCATTACACGGGGGTTTGCACATAAGTATATTCTGGAACAGAAGCCATCCTTTAATATCGTTATCTGATGAAAAAGATTTTTACTAAATAGGGGATTGGCCTTTTTCTGAAGAAGCAATTTGATGGATGTTTTGCACTGAATGAAGCAGCATTCCCTGCCTGCCCATTGCTTCTGCCCTTGTTCTCACAGTCTCTAGACTAATATAAAACCATGTTGATGTTGACACAGAATATGTATGTGAGATAGCTACATAAATATTTCATACCTATGTGGTCGTATCTATTTGCCTGTAACAACACGGGAGCAGATCACTGTCTAAAGCAGAGCAAAGCTGATGGAAAGATTCCAGTCAATAACCATGAACTTTGGCTCAAGCCTGATGTCTACAAAGATTTCCCCACTTGCTCCCCACAATAACAATTGGGAAAAACATGTAGTGCATAATTTGTGTAGTATAGAATAATGTGCCAGTTCTTTCAGACTAGGAGACTTTTTCCATATGCTCTGATGAATGCCAAACACTCTGAAGCAAAACATGCAGAGCCATCAGCTGTAAACATTAATGTTATTTTATATTATAGCATTTTGTCAATGAATGTCAGCTACATCAGAAGAAAAGTTGCATGATATATCATAATTAAATCAAAATTAAATTGCTTAATTATAATATATTGCTTAATTATTTCAAGCCTGCCAGTTGACTATTTCATTTTGTAATGGAAGACACAATTTGCCGTGATGAGTTTCAGCTAATTAAAAATTAAGGCAAATGTAAACGATTTGCTTCTGATTTTGGAGCTATATTTTGAAAATATATTAAGAGCACAAATTTGAAGTGTTACACTTTCATTTATTCAAAAAAAAAAAGGAAAAAATAACAACATACAGTATTTCTCTGATCTCCAGGAACAATCCTCTGTAGAGTCCTAGTGCAGTTAGAGGTCACTACATGTAATGAGGCATGCACAAATGCTTTGAGACTTGCTACAGAGTCTTCGACCTTTACACACCAATGACACTGTCCTGATATTTTAAATAGGTGTGAAGGGGCTCAAAAACCATCTTGTCTCAGAAAAAGCTGTCTGCAGTAAAGGGTTTTCTGAAGAGCACATGCCCACTCCTTTAAAGAGATAACATCTGATGGCTTCTATTATTGTAATGCTGCAGCTTCCCAAAATAATGGTATAAAATCTCTTGTATTAGCAGAGACTGCAGAGTACTGGATAATTAGATTTAAATAGGCCTTTAAAAAAAAAAAAAAAGGGATTACCTAAGTGCTGCAGTGCATTTATAAAGGTAAAGATCTACAAAAGACTAGCAGATCATATGCCATTTATAAAATGACAGTTGCAAGCAAAAGTTTTTAGAGGTTCAAAAATGAAATGTCATAGAATTCAATTATGATTTCCAGTGCAGTGTTCACTGGAACATGTGTGCAACATGCAGTCATAAGTAAGAGTACATTTGTAGTCATAAATTAAATTGCTGTTTCATTTACATGCTTCCATAAAACACCACACAGTCTACATTCCCTAAGTACGCCGATTCTTCAGTACACAGTGCTCATCCCAACTAGTACCACAAAATCCTCATTAAACAGATATAAAACAAACAAAAAAAAAATCTGAAAAAATACACGGAATGCTTGGAAGTAATGTTTGTCATTTCTATAGGGAAGTAGGCAACTGTTGACTGAAAATGCAGACATGATGATTTCAACCCATGAGGAGGTCAGAGAATTAGAAACCTAGAGATCTCTATGCAGGAAAAATCCTGACAAAAATTACTATCAGCTCAAAAGTCTACAAAAATTCTACCCAACTTCCTCTGAAAAGGAAGCATCTGAATAATTTAGAAATTCACCCTGGAGATTCACAGGAAGGAATGGGTTAGGGTAGCTTATGGAGACACAAAGTATTGGCTGACCGCTTGTGCCTTCTGATATGGATCTTGATAGTGAACGCCCTGTGGGAACACGCCTCTTAAGAGAGGATTAAAGAAGAGTCACACTTCAGACATGGCTGATTATAGAGCATGGAGTAGCCTCTGAAAAAATGTGTTCCATTGGCAGCAGCCTCTCTCTGCAAACACTCAGGTGTATCTGAAGAAAGATTACGACCACCCGGGTGGACTAATCCCATAGGAAATTTTTACTTGTTTTAAATTGTTCTTAAAAAATAAACTGAATAATGTGACAGCATTAATGAAAGAGATGTGGAACGTTCACAGTGATTCCTATGAAAGGAGGATCTTCAGGACCTGGAAATGAGAGCAATACTCAGAGTAATGTATCATCTTGAACAGGCTCCCCAGGGCAGCGGTCATGGCCCCAAGCTGACGGATTTTAAGGAGCATTTGGACACCGCTCTCAGACACAGGGTTTGGGTTTGGGTGGTCCTGTGTAGACTCAGGAGCTGGACTCGATGACCCTTTTGGGCCCCTCCCAGCTTGGGATATTCTGTTATTCTATGATCTTTGGGTAAATAATGGCAAGATTTATGCTGGAATTAAAACAAAAACAGAAACAAAAACAAAAACGAGGGGAGGGGGAAGGCTCAAATGACTGCAAAGCAAGTCTGCATGGTTTTTATGTGGTTAACTTACAGCAGGCATGCCACAGAAGCTGCTGAAGAACTTAGTGAATACTTAATCACATGGTCAGAAATTTGGTGTATTCCTTTCGCATTTCAGTCAATATATATAATTTTGCTCATTTCTTCCCTTACGTGCTGGATACAAACTGGATGGAGTGAGATGGTGACTAGGTCAGACATCCCTATGGTGACTAAATCATTCCCTCATAATGACAGATTTATTAGAGGGTGTCCTTTCACTTTGCTGCTTCTCAGATTTTTCTGGCATACTAAAAATGTAAATCAAGGTTATTCAAAACATACATGTATAGTGTTACTTTGAGTAACTGTGTAAGTTTCCAGAAGTAATCACAACCATTTGTTCAATGCTTATTTCTGTAACTGTATCTGTAACAGAGCTGGTCACTCTACCTCAATAAGCATGCAAAGTTGTAAATTGGCATATAGATTATGCTTCATGTACTGCTTTATCTTTTCAGCATTCCAAACATGTTCATGTCAGCAACTATATCCAGCTTGGAATGTAATCGTAACACTTCAAGAAAGAAAAAAAAATCACACATAAACATCACTTGTGTTCCTCTGTCATTTTTGTTTACAGCTGCCATGCACTGAGAGAGAAAGAAACTAGCAGCTTTCAGTGGTGCTATGGCCAGGGTAAGTACACAGCATTATCAGAGAAAGATTTGACACCACACTGAAAATTTACCCTATTCCATTAGACTGTTTTTAATGAAATTAATTCTTCATTAAGAAGATGGGAACATTACTAGAATGTCTAAAGATATCTACAATAAACGATCTCTTCCTAGATTGAAGTATTCTGGGACATTAATAATACATTTTACACTCATTCATCTTCCTATTAATGAAATATGCTATCTTTCTAGCTTCAGTAATGGGCATCTATTTTAAAAGACAAGTTCAGAAAAGAGACTTTCTTGGCTTTTTGTAAAGATGGGACTGTAAGTACATTTTCAGAAGAATGGAAGGTCACAGTAAAGATGTCATATCAAAACAGCCTTTTCACCACTACCACAAAGGCTTACAATGCAATCCATATTTAGTACTGCTTTAGAGAAGATACAAAAGGCCCAACAGTTCATAGGAAAAGAAAGTTTCAAGAAGAACTCGAGTGAGATAATTCAGGTGTCCCACCTTTGCTGCCCTAGATGCACCAGAAAGACCGCAGCAAACCCCCCAGAATCACCCATCTTCACCTCTTTTAATGGAGAAGAGATATTTCTCCTGCTGCTATGTGCAAAATATCAGTCCTGTTGACACTTTCAAGATCCCAGTTCTACATTATCTCCTTAAAATTGTTTTCTAATGCTTACTACTAATACCACATCAACACTTTCGTTGCCCTGACTGAAAGCACAAGATAAAGCACCTAAATCTCTCCCCCGAAGTCCACAGCTACTTTATTGCTCAGGTTTAGAAATGTCTGTGTGAACGGAGTTCTGCCCAAGGAGTATCACTGAGTCTGGAGCAGGACGAAGGAACACGGTGCTGTTGATAGGAAGAGCCCCAAGAGGTGGCTGGTCAGTAGGGATGTAGACTTCACGCACATGGAGGGTGGAAATTCTGAGCCCAAGTTTGAGCAAGCATTAGGGTGGCAAAGTATATACCAAGACCTGCAGAAGTGCTGCAACCCCAAGGCAGCAGGAGGACAGGTGGAGAGCACAGCAGGAATGCTTTTTGACAGTTCATCAAAACAGTTAGTTGTGGGAGTCAACAACTAGTACACTGAGTTATCTAAAGCACAGTCCTGTGCCAAATAATATCCAAATTTTTGTCTACTCTTCTTAACCTGACTTACTTTTTTATTCACTTTGTGTGTAATCAATGTACAATATACGTACCATAGGCATAGAGTAGTTCACAGTTTTCTGCCATGAAAAACATAAACATTTTATTTATTTAATTGAAAGGACTGAAAAGTACGGTTTCATCTCTAATCATTTTTCAAAGCAAACCATATAATATCATGTGAAAGGATCTGCTCAGTGGAAACCAGAATATTTTATGAGGGATATGGACACTGGCAATTGGAGTAAGACAAACATTACACATTATACATCTTTCGGCTTCCCGATTACCCATTAATAAATAAGGCGGAACTGTTCAACATACAGGGCTCCAAAACCTCTCATGCTGCAAAGTCTGTGCAAGAGAAAACTTTGGCTCCTCTCTTCAGAAAGAACCACAGCTTGATCATGTGTAATCTATGAACAGCTAATCACTGCATGTTTTGCAGTACCGAGCTATGCAGAAAATCTTCAGATATCCCTTAAGTTGTTGATAAGACTGCTGCTAATATAAGTGAGAACAGTGAGGTCAACACTAATTATTCTCCAGACAAAAGCCATAATTTTTTGACTGCACTTCAAAGTTGCATTCCTCAGTGCAGGAGCCAGAGGAACCACAGTAGCTCACAAAGAAACATATAAACTGAGAGCAAGGAGCAATGTGGCAAGTCAAGAGTGGCGAGCCCCACACACAGATTCTCTATACAAATGCCCATTTCCCTGGCTACATTTTGAAACTGTTATTTTCCTCTAAGTACACCATACTTCTCAGTCATGCAATTCTCTCGATTTTCAGAGGTAATGGGGCTGGAGACAAGTCTGTCTCTCTGTATGTTGACACTGTTGTCATGTTTCAGCAGCACTGAGGTTACCAAAGCTGTCAAAGAATCAGAACATGTACAATTTAACCCCTCTGCCTTCCTCCACTGCTGCAAAAGGTGCTTCGAAATGACTGAGGTTCTTGATACTAGCTAGAGTTATGAATAGGAATGAGAAAGAAACTACAGCAATTTCCTCCCACATGATCATTCTGTCATATTTCATACTTGCATCTTGTTTCCCAAAGCTGTAATCTGCATTTCTGCTCCCCTGGTATTTACTTCCAAACTTCCCTTATACAGCAGAGTAAGACAAAAGAATTCATATAAAAATTAGTGTTCAACTGCATTTAAGCATGAAATTCTAATACAATCCACAGAGAATTCTTGCTGTTCCAGAACCGTTTTAAAGTAATCCTACAAATAATGAAGCCCTTTATATCAATGAAATCCTTGTTGTGTACATTGCATAAAATCCATTTATATTCACATATTTGGCTACTCTCCAATCAATGTCTTTAATAAACCCTATAAACTAGGAAAGTGTCACAAAGATTAGATATGACATAGAAAACTACAAGGAACAAAGCAACAGAAATTGTAAAATAATACAGAGAGGGATGCTATTAATATTCCTGTTTTGATATCTTTGGATTCTCCTTCTGTTGAGATTTCCTATATGTCCCAACTTCTGCACTCAGTAATCATGGGATTAGTGAAATTAATTAGGAACCAGCAGGATTGTACATGCACTAAAGAACAAAATACATGAACCTGAGATGTGCAGTTCACTGTTACCTCACAGATCAGTTAAATCTTTGACTTGGGTTGTGAAATAATTGGCAACTTTGACTGCGATTCTGCTCTGACAAGTTACTATAAAAAAAGTCACCTTCCTTCTGCAAAAGATCTGCTCCCCATGTATATTCAGTCATATATGTTGAATTTAATGAGTATCACATTCTAACTTCAACATTGAGTGCTTTTTTTTCCTGGTATATATCCAGTATAAAAAGCTATGGGAACATGAGCAAGATTTTATTCCTTCTGTGCACCATGAATGCAATTGTTAACTAAATTTCAAAGAGCAATTGATTACATCTGTGAGAACCTACCGCAGATTACAGAGTTACACCTGAAGGCATGGGCTTATATCCTTGTAGCCAAGCACATAAAATTTGGGCTGCATTACTGGTGGGGGGTTGGAGAAGGCAAGAGCTCAGCTGGTCTTTCAGATCTTATGATAAAATCACATGGCTGGTATTCAGAAAAATGTAAACAGTGTAAATAGTTGATATTTGGAATTAAAGCTTAAAGATGCATCATCTATGTGTACTAATGGTAAAAATACATGTGACTGAATTATGTAGGTCAAGCTTTGCAAATTCTGTGTGGTAAAGGCTTCAGATTTTTCAGATATAAGCATTCTAGTTTTAAAAATCTCAATAGTTAATCACAGAGATATTTCATCACACAGATATCAACCAGTTACATGTAAAGTGAATGTACAAATATACCTTTCTGTCTATACATCATGGGTATATACCTCTTATGTATGAATAAATGATGTGCTACAATGCTTGCTATCAGGTGACTAACCAAGTATTATGACTTGACAGTCAATAAAGCAAACAAGGTGAGTTTGAGACCAAGAATTTTCTGACAAACAGCAGTTTTGTGGGGTAATGTACATTTTTCATAAATTTTGACACTGATAAAAAGACTTTCACGGATTTCTTCAGCTGTATCACAGCAACACTGAAATCAGGAACAACCTAGGAAAACCATCAATGTAAGCTAACTGGCTGCAGCTACGTGGAAATTACTATTCATCAATCCAGGAAACAAGAGCATGGGGTGCAGGAAGCATCCGCATTTAGATTTGTTTTTTTTTTTTTTTAAGTTAAAAATAAAAAAATCACCCTGATATTTATGGTTAATTACTATACTTACTCTCTGAAGGCAATCTTATCAGCACATAGAAAAAGAAATAGTGGAAATTGGAACTAATTGTACCATAATGACTGATATTTTTTCCTGCTGTTGAGAATGATATGCCGTCATCCAGTAGCTTTCTGCACACAGCAGGAGGGAAAATTATCAATCAATTACGAGACAATTAATTCCTAACTCATAACATTTTTCTACTGAAAAGAAA
Organism: Alectura lathami; assembly: GCA_013399715.1. Lineage (NCBI taxonomy): Eukaryota > Metazoa > Chordata > Aves > Galliformes > Megapodiidae > Alectura > Alectura lathami. Next base: position 183,433 of record VXAV01006944.1, on the reverse strand, counting down.
AAAAAAAGATACTAATTTGAGATTAAAAATTACGCATTCCCTATGGTGTTTTGGAAAGCCATCTCTTTAAAAGTTCTTATAAATATCTGAAATTATTTTCAAAATTTATAAGCTTAAACTGAGGCAGTTTATAAAATATTTGTGTAAACACTATACCATTTTTAGTACTAGTGTTTCCCATTCTGCAATTATTTCTATAGGTGAACAATTTAGCAAGAAGAATGTTGTATCTAACTCATGCATGAGTACTACTAAGAAAAACAATATCAGAATAAATATAAGGAAGTAACAAAAGTAAAGGAAAAAATAAAAATACTTGGATCTTTATAATTTAATTATAGTTAAGGACTGAATAGTAATTTAGGGATTTTCATGCTTTCAAAACTTTCTGTTTTTTTTTTTTTTGCAAGTGCGAATGCTTGGTGTGACCGCTTTCCCATCTCCTCTCTAGACCAGAGAAAGCTCACACAGCATAGCTCTGAATCCCTTTGGATAGACCTTGACCTAAGGTTGCCTTCATCGAGTGAGTTCTCCCTTTTGCACACCATGATGTTGCTGCCTCTGTTTGTGCTCTGAAAGGGAAGAGTTATCCCTGTTCTCCTTTTGAATAAAAAAAAAGATTTTGGGTGCCTACCAGGAGAGGACACACATCTCTCCTGGAAGAAGGTTGTGGAGACAGTTCACAGGAGGAGCACAGTTTATGAGTTTCTCCTGTTTTTATCACATCCTGCCGATTAGGCAGCTCCTCGCTCAACCTGCTGGCTCCCATTTGGAGATGCATACATCTTGGAAATCATACAGGAAGCTCAGTCGAAAGCAGTCCAAGGTTGTAGAGAGTAGGGGTATTTTTATGCAGAGCATCAGGGACCCTCAACCTGGATTTGTTCTGCTTGCATATATAAGATGACTAAAGCTGCCTGGAGTCTCTGGCTGTGGTTCATATCACCCATTTCCATCTGGAAGTTCAGCACAGCTTTGAAATGAACTCTTCATCTGTCTGTATCCTCCAAGCTCTCAGTTGGACTGAGGCCAACTGAGATGCCAGGGCTGAATTCTAAAAACTGTCCTCCTGTGGGCCTCATCTAGGCTGGCAGGTGAAGTCCCAGAGCATCATGCCCTTTTAGACCAAGGGACGGATCTACCCTAAATTTGGACAACAATCTGCAGAAGCATTCTGACTGAGGCAGTGATTGATAGAGCACTCTGCCTCATTAGCCACTTACTGCTGTAGGAGGGCAACTAAGGTTAGCGCTATTGCCAAAACAACCCGGGGAGATAGGAATCCTACTTAATAGGCATGGCTGATTTATTGCTGTTGCTGGCTTTCCCGATTTTGTTCCATGCTTCTTCCTTCTGCCCAGTACAATTCTTGTTTTAAACCATTGATTCAGTGCTTGTTGATGGGAAAATGCTGTTTGTCAAAAGCCTGTAAGTAGGATAATTCAGTTTTTCAAATTTGTGGATGCAAACTTGAGCAAATATTACTTATGCTCTTCAGAAATAATCTACTGGTAATTAAATATGGGCTGCCCTCAACATTTGCTGGTTATAGAATGGTTACAGGAATGTTGTTTTTCAATACAGTGCAGCAGGTATGGCTGTTGCGGTTACATGTCAAACAGCTCAACACCCTAGTACACATTGTCACATGTAAGTTTTCCTGTAGGTTTAGCTGACTGAGCTGACTGTCCAACTGAGACATCAGAAGGAGGGCTGCATGTACAGTAAGTGCTGTATAATTAACATAGATGAGCAAAAATGTGCCAGAAACTGAGTTCCACTTTGTACTGACATCTTATTGATATAATTTAAAAAAAAGTTTCAGATCTTAATTTCTTCAGTGATTATCATATTCATGTTGTTTAATTGAATGCTTCAATGTGACAATGATTTTTTGTTTGTTTATTCAGATTTCTTTTTTCTCCTCTACTTTGTTTATTGTGGAGCTCAACATTCAGCTATGACATTCAGCTATGACCAACCAACCATTTGTTTGTCACGAACCTCAACCTATAAACACAATCCATTTAAAAATGAAAACAAAAAAATCCTGATCATATGTGGACAGGAAAACAATCTGTTGCCACAGAGCACGGAACAAAGACGCACAGTGAGTTCCCACTTTTCTAGGTCACCATAGCCGGTGTAAAACTATGCCTCTGTCAAACTTTTAGCTGAAAATAGTATCAGCTGGGGAGCTTCAGCACTAAGGGCACAAATCCTGTGAGGCTGTGTGCTAGCCCTGCCTGTCTGGCGAGCTTGGCTAACAGGCAGGATGACAACCACGATCACGCTCCCTGCTGCTCCGTGTGCTCAAGAGGAGGAAGTTGCTGGGACAGAGAAGTGATAATTTGCACTTCATCTCCACGCTCTGGTAGCTGTCTTTCTGCCCTCTGCAATCTGTAAATCATAGTGCATTGCTCTGTAAAGGGTGAGGATACTGAGCCAAAACAGAAGCAGGATGCAGGAAGGCCAGCATGATCTTTAAGACTCTTCCAGTACGTGTGTTTTTGCTTTGTTGTATGGGCATTTTGTCTTCATGAAAGCATGTAAATACAGGACTGGAATCCAATGAGAATGCCAGCACTACTTGCAAGAGCTTGGTCCTGCATAATGAATGTAGCACTAATCATTAAATAAATCCTTGTCTTTCCTTAACAAACTTCAGCCAAGTGCTTTCTAGAGATTATACCTACGTTACAAAAAAGGATCACAAAAGGATTCAACATGATTGATGAAATTGTTTGCTTTCTCTTTAGCAGAGCTATAAATAAGCTAGCATTTCAAAATTCTGTGAAGAGATATTAAAGAGAGAGCACGTGGATGCATTGTTCTGTAGCACAGGTATTTGATGAGCTCCAGAAATCTCTTTGGAAGAGAAAAGATGTATTATAGTGTGTGAAAAGAAGAAGCCTTCAGTATCAGGCTGTTATCTAGTTGCTAAGGGCTGGTTCTCTGAAAACAGAGCAGAATAGAATGGATGGTTTAAGCACTGTGAAGTAAAAGCAGAAAATTGGACTTAGAGCACAAGGGACATTCACAATGGAATGAAAGTGGATGCAATAAAATGTTAAGAATGTGTGACAAGAAAAACATTATTATAAATATGAAGAGACAAAAGTCAAAGCTTGCCTTCACTTTGACAAAGCCCTTGGAGAAAAAAAGAGAGACTATACATTCTTGCTGGGATGTACATTAGCAAAGAAAAAAGAAAGATGGTAAGAAGAATACAACTTCAAGGTCATTTTAAACCAAGCAGCAACTACTTGTCCTTTAATTATAACCTTGTATTTCTTGTTTGTTTCATAAAAATTGCTAGAAGAAAAAGAGAGAAAAGTTTGAAAAAACACATTTTTGAACTTGATTCTGTTCATAGTTTTGCTGCCAAAAAAATTAAAACAGGATAAATTAAATTTGTTTACACTTAGGAAAAATAAAGACTTTTTCTGCTTTTGGAAAGTGTATTATCTAGTTCTTTTAATACACACTACAGCAGCACTTTTTTCTTGTGTTCTGATCACTACAAAAACAGCAATTTTAAGTTCACAGAGTGCCTACAGCCAAAAGCAACAACAGCCACTCCTTGTCCTACCCTTGCGCAGCCTGATTCCTTGAAGAGTTTTGAAACCTGGAGTGGGTGTCCACTGGAAGTACCCCCCTCCTGAAACCTGGGTTAGCGTGGCACCTGTGTTTCAGCTGCTACCAGTTACCAGTGCAGGAAATAGAAAAGCAGCATTTATGACAAATAGTGGTATTTGTTTTTAATCCACAAGCAAAAACAATGCATGGAATTTTCATCACCTTTCGAAGCATTTGAAAACAATAATTGTTAGCTTTGTTAAATACCTTCTCTTTCTAAAGAAATACTCTCCAAATGCAAATTGCATTCACAGCTGCAAAGGAAGTCTACTGCCAAAATACACCATTGGGAGAGAAGGAAATACAGTGGCAGCTGGCTGCCTCTAAAGAGGGAGAGTGACAGCTCTGTGAAACACTGCTGGCTCTTGCAGAAGGAATGCTGAAGAGCAAAGGACTGCAACCTCAGCCAGGCACTGGCTGAGAGTGGACATTGCTAATGGGGACAAATGAGAGGGTGTTACTTTAGCAGAAGAAGGAAAGTTCAAGAGGGCTGGCAGAAGAACTGGGATGCTTTGCCTGCATGCACTGTGAAACTTCAGTCAAAACTGTGTGGTGTAAAGATGTTGTTCTGCTTAGCTTGGATTCAACAAATATTCTTTACCTCTCTCACCCAGCCATTTGCTTGTGTTTGCAGAATCCTGAATAAAGCTTGGGGACTACTTCACTAGTTACTTGTTTATCCTCCATTCCGGTCCCATGAGTTTATAATTAGCAGGGGACAGTTTAAGGAACAAAACTCAGGGAGATGGTGATGTAGCCCCTCAGTGCAACTTCATAAATCAAGCTGAGATGGCACAACATTCAAAAAAAAAAAAAAAAACATGTTGTCTGCACCATGGGAATAGCTCAGCACAGCAGCTTTTCCTGACAGACTGGAGCAGATTCAAAGCAGAGACCTACAAGGTGAAGGACCGCAGCTGGTGAGAATTGCCCTACAGAATACAGTCCTGCGGTCAGAGATCAACTTGGAGCTGAAATTCTGTGTGGCAGGAACACTGAAATTATCTCAAACTTGCAGCAGATACCTCTGAGGCCTTTATATTTCTTCCTTTTCATCCAAATAACAAGAATCTCTACTTATATGATCACTACACATTTTACTGTGTGTTTTGCAATGCTTGAATCAGGAGCTTTTGGATTTACAGTGCACCAGCCCTTCAGCTCAGCAGTTTCGCAGCCTAACCCATATGGGAAGAGAACAGCACACAATTTGTCTCGCCTGTTATGAAATCAGCTGTGAGACAGCAATGAAATAATGGATACTGGGGTCTATATTCTGCTTAACAAGGGTGACTGTTGCCTTGCATTTAGAGAGGTGGCTAGAAATATGACTGTTAGCATATTTATTTGTCTATTTAATTCTTTCTGACAGGCAAAGGAGGTACATGGGGTGACGTCTGCTTCTTTCTGTTGAAGCCTACTTACACTTCTAGTGACAAGCCGTCCTGTGACAAAATGGGCATGTGGTACCTGCTGTGAAATGAGAATCTGGTCAATAATAACAGTTGTGAATTACGCAGAAATACACACACTAGCCTAAAAGGCATTTAGAGCTGTCTTTACACCTGAGATCTATGTGTGTAGCCTGAGTGGAAGCCAAAACATGTTGTGATGGATATTCAGTTTGGGAAATCAGAACCAGTACCTTGTGACGCACTGCTGCAGCACATATGTGCAGTGAGGTTAGACAGATACTCTCCTTGCCATCACCAGATTTCCCAGCATAACCTGCATTAAAGTGTGTTTCTTTTAACTTAGACTACTTGTACTTTTTTAAGGTCAAGTTTCTTCTAATAACCTGGTGCTTTTAGCTGTGCACCATCTCTCCTCTTCCGTTTGCTCATGGCTATCTTTCTGCTCCCCATTCCCTCATCCTGATGTATGACTCGTGCTACTCTGCTACACCAAGGATTACACATCTTGGTTTCATTAACTGTTTTCAGGCTGTCTCTTTAGATCCCTCCTCCAAGCATATTCTCTCCCCTGTTCTGTTCTTTTCTTCTATCTTTCCTCAGTTGCTGTGTAATATTAATGAGAGAGACATTCGAAAGCAGAAAGGGAAATTTAGACACTTAGCTACCATATATGCCTTTGAAAAATCTCCTCCTACAACTTCATAGTTCTCCTGCTATGCAGTAAAACCCTTTCAGACTTTTACCTCTCCTCCCTCACGTCAACCATCCCTTCCTTCCTCTCTTTATTCTTTTATGCCTACCTAACTTAGGCCATAGCTATGCCAGCAGATCTCTGCAGTGCAGACATGCCGGCAAAACTTGTAAGGTATGCAGTTATCCTAGGAGAAGCAGCTTTTGTCAGCCTGCATTACCCAATTTCAGAAGGAAGTGAGACTTCACTGGCAAACAGGCCACTTCTTCAGTATAAGTTCTATCTGCATGTGCAGGAATCACTCAGCATAGTTACAGAAGACAAGATTTCAGACAGTCCTTGACACTGAGACTGGCCTTTCAGTACTGGGGGGAAAAAAAAAAAAAAAAAAAATAAAATG
>VXAV01006944.1:150705-172527 GCA_013399715.1 Alectura lathami | reverse complement strand
TTTTTTAAGACGAGCTTTATTAAAAATTAAAAAAAAAAAACAAAACAACAACAACAAAAAAAACGTGTTTAGATTTGTACATGAGGATGGCTGCATCTGAAGATGCAAACAATGGCTGAATATTATCCATAAGTGACATTCCCAAAGAATGCTTCTTCAGCCATATCTGCTCTAGCTAGTTAAGAGATTTTTATCCACTGTTCCTGTCCTCCTTTGGAGGAGAAAGAAGAGGTACACAAAAGTTCAGATTACATATACAAAATCAATGAAGACTTGAATAAGTAATTGCTGAGCAGTGGAGCCTAATGCAATATTCCAATATTCAGTGCACCCCACTAGAGCCATTTTTTCCATCATCTTCTGCTGTTAAGTAATATTTATTAACAGACTTCAGATAAGAGGTTTGTGGAGTGTCATGATCAAACACTAGAAAAAGTAAAAGCAGAAGTCAACTTCTGCTAAGATAAATAACTAATTAAATAGTAATAGCCATAGGTTCAAAAAACCTGTGAGTCTGTAAATCCCTCAACTCTGTATTTCAAAAGTTCAATATTAACATTTAAACTTGGTGAGAATTTGAGAGGCCTAGTGTTGTGTTCCTCTTTGACCTTAATTATGTTTCAGACTGGCATTTCAGCCTTCTGAATACAGCTCCCTCCCCTGACACCAGCACTACCAACTGGAGAAAAAACAGTCGGGGCTGAATTCAGATGTAGGTTTCCAACTCCTCTTCTCAGGCTATGCTGCCTTAGGACAGAATTACTGTCTGCCCAGTCCCATTCTTTCTACTGCGGAGGGAATTCACGACTAACACTGAAGGGGAGGAGATAAACCTGAAGGGAAAATGCTAACCTAAAAATACCTATGATGGGAAGGAAAAGGAAATTCTGAATGGGGTATGTAACAAACGATGAAGATGAAGGACAAACCACTTAAAAAGTGGTAGAGGTAGTAAAATAGTTATGGAAGAAGGTGGCATACAGAGAGGTGTGATTGTTCAGGGCAATTTAGGAGGGAGAACAGAAATCCAAAAGGAGAATGAACAAAGCGAGAGAACAAAATCTAAGAGAAAAGGTGAAATATGGAAGAGAGGGGAAAGAATGCAACAAAAGAATGAATCAAAGGCCATAAGAAAGGTCACAAGTAGGAAAGCAAGAAGTGGAAGGAATGAATAAATAAAAAGATACCCAGTTGTATTTTGATCTTTCCTATTACACAATCCTGTTGAATATGTGATACACTGTATTTAAATAGTGAAGAAAGGAGAAATAAAAATAATATATATATATATTTTTTTGTCATTTTCAGGCAAAGCTAAGCACCTGTGGACTGGCCACCTTAAACTGTGCAGCTGCAGGGCACACTACAAAGTAGCTTCTCAGTGAGCACCTTACTGTGTCTCAGTGTGCTGGGAGGCAGATTCCCTTTTGGAATAGGAACAGGGCCAGGGAATAGTGAAAGGCAAGGAGAAGGCATGCCATTTGCCTGTACAAAGGTGTCTACATGAGGCATTCAAAGCACAGTAACAGATTCCTCCAAGGGCTACTGGAAAGACCCTCAGCATCTCCTTCAGATCTTCCTGGATGAAAATTGGCAGGAAAAGGACCCAACCTGAGTGGGTTGGGTACAGAAAACACCACACAGGTGATGGCTTGCAGCAGAAGATGAAGTAGAAGCAGTGAGAGTAGGACAGTTTTGAAGGATGTGTAGCTTTTTTTTTCCCCAATTCAAGGCTCTTTCTCTTTCAGCAAAATGGGGTGATTTTTGCTGGATTATTCCCATTAGCAGGTATGACTCTTGTGACCCACTTCTGGTGTGTGTTTCCTGCTCTAATCCATGCTTCTAGAACATAAGAAGACGTGTTTACTGGCTTGTTTGGTATGAAGGTTTGTTTAAAGTCATCAAATTTTATGAAGCAATTTAAAATGGGCTTTCACATTCTATTAATAAATACAACTCCTTTATGAAGACTCCTTGTGTAATCTTCATCCTTCATAGTCAGTCATTATCACATAATGCTACAAATTTTTTTCTGAAATAGGTACACTTGTTTATAACAGCTATTAAAATCTTGTATATGCTGCAGTTTGTAACGTAACTGTTTATAAATTCCTAGATACAGTAAACAGTGAGTTTTCTATTTCATATATTGTTGCCAAGAGACCTTCAATATTTTCTCCTATATGTTCTCTGTGAGTAAGTGAAAACATTCTGAATATAAATAACTTGGTAAGAGAATATAAATGACTTTCTAAAACAAATGAAACAACAACATAACCAGTTCAACAGAAATCTCTCCACTATCCCCATACGACTGTCAGTAACTACCAAAACAATGTGAAACAAATCTCATCTGTGTTGGAGAGGGACTTTTTACAAAGGTATGCATCGATAGCAGAAGGGGTAATGCATTTAAACTGAAAGGGGGTAGGTTTATATTGGCTATCAGGAATAAATTCATCACTCAGAGGGTGGTGAGGCCCTGGCACAGGCTGCCCAGAGGAGCTGTGGGTGCCCCATCCGTGGAGGTGTTCAAGGCCAGGCTGGATGGGCCCTGGGCAGCCTGATCAAGTGGGTGGCAGCCAGCCCATGGCACTTTGGGTTGGCACTTTAAAGTCCGGTCCAACCCAAGACTTTCTATGGTTCTATGAAGATCCCAGACTTCATGTTAGCTATGGCAAACACTAGACAGCATTTTAACTTTATGCAAAAATAACAAGAATATTGTATATTTGTCTTCAGAAATGCTTCCTGCTTAGTAAAACTGCTCTATAGTACAGAATATTGGTAAACATACATATAATTACCATTTATAGCTGTAGATTTATTTCTTTTTCAGGCTTCAAAGTAAATACAGCCTCAGTCTCTAAAACATAAGGTCCAATCAAACATAAAAGGAAAGAAAAGGGCAGTAAATTCTACAGAAGATGCTCTTTGGGTCCATGTAATACAATTTGAAATAAAAAATCCCCTCCTGAAGCCTATAAATATGAGTTTCAGAACCACCATAGATAGTCTGTAATAATAACTTACACAGTCATTTGACCAATTTAACGTTCTATGGAAAAATGTAATTTATAATTTTTATAGGATTATCTATGCAAAATGCAATGCATTATAGCTGTCCTAGCCGGCCTTTTGTAAATGCTGCTTCTTCATGGGCCCTGGAGATCTTAATCCAAGGTCAGCTAAAGTTGGCTGCTCATAGGGAGTGAGAACTCATTCAAAACTGAGTTGCTATTTTGTAAACGCCTGTGAAACAATACAATCCATGACATTCTGAAAACAAAACACACCTCCCTCCTACAGCAACAGGCAGATTGAAAGCTATTAGAAGCAAAGTGGAAATGATTGCTGTTATTCTCCTATTCAACATGTATACTACCGAGCTGTACTGTCCAGAACATGTATTGTACATTTTGCAAGTAATTAGCAGTCAAATCTTGAGAGGTGAAAAACATCCCAACAATGAGTACAGAATGTTTTAATGCAAATTTGCATATCTTTTTAATCTGTTCTCATCTGCAGTGACTGTGGAAAAACAGAATCACAAAAACCTGTACTAAAGTTGAAAATTGTACAGAGACTCTAGGAGCCTTTAAATACAACAGACTTAAGGGAAAAAATCACATGGAGTAAGAAATCTTTAAAAATCTTTAAAAATGGTATAATGACCTGAAATCTGGATTATTTATGATATTTGATAGAATAAGGCCATGGAAAGATTTTTATTAAGCCAAGAATCATTCTGATCTGATGTAGAAGATCGTGTGGCAAATGCTACCTAAGTCAGTAGCGATGACTAGGTAGAATGTCATTCATAGTGGAATGAAAACAATTCCAGAACAGAAAGCTACAATTTTGTGAAAGCAGAAATTGTGAATTAATTCTATTAATTGCATTTATTCTTGGACTATGATATCTGTAGAAGATGGCCTGAACAACATTAACTATAAACGTTGTAAACCAGTCCACATCTCATTACATTATGACACCTCCATCATGTTCTCTTTTAACTAAAAACCTTGTTTTCTCAAAATGACCAATGATGCTTCTCACCAACCAAAGCTGTGGAGAAGTGGATTAATTGTGGAAAGTTCCATGAATTTTAAACTGTCACTGTACTAAAGCTACAGAGTGAGGAAGCACTACAGAGGCCATGGATACAGATTAAAGATGCAGTTGCATTGTCCAGCAGGGGGAATGCACAAAGTTGCTGTCTCAGAAGTCGGTTGGGTATTTGGAGAATAAAAAGGGTCAGAATCTGGGCAGAGATCACTAAATGTCTAGGCAGAGTTCCAGTGATTTAACCCAGTGGCATTTTAGGGTGAAGGTCAGCTAGTGCAGAGCCACTGCACTTACACTACAGGCAGCATCTCTTTCTAACTCTATCTAGCATCTCTATCTAACTTTATAAAGCTCCACAAAACCAGGAGGATTTGGTCTCAGAAGTGTTAATATTTCAGCACAGAGAAAGGTGACACCAGTTAAAGTGACACCATCCCACTTAAAAACATCCTGAAGTACCTTGGCTGCTTTAACGAGACTTTGATTTACAATTTAACTGTCTAAGAAAAGAGCTGAGCACAGTGATTTGCTTTACTGTGTAAAGGGGATTATTCATTATTAGAGAGAATACTCTCTGTTATTAACCTGGAGGCTGCTGATATCTTACATGTAATCCAGCTTGTTCAGTGAATGATTTTTAGTAGAAAATGTGGCTCTTATTTCAAACACAAATTTTCTCTGCATATTGCATTGAAGCAATATATTTGCTAAGACAAACACTGAAAAAGGTATTTCAAATTAAATGATTATTTGCAGATATCACAAAGCAGAGACACACCTAACACTGACTATGTCTTCATTGCATATTGAGGTAACAAAAATAAAAAGCCCAGTCTCACCTCTGAAGTGAAAATAGTCAGCTTTATAACACACTTGGGTATAACTCATTAAAAAAATGAAAGGAGATGAGAAGGCGCAAATGCTTGTTTTCTCTTTTAAATGTGTTACAGCATATATTTTTAGCAAAACAGAGACTTTCAGAGATTCTAAGAAGACACAGATCTCACTAAAGACAATGGGAAAGAGGTACTTAGAAATTTTGAAAATCAGGTTATTGAAAGGCTTTTCTAATGACAGATTATTTTAACTTCTTAGCCGTCTTGCTGCAGAACAAGCTTAAGATAAATAAATCATGATTTCTGAAGCATCTGGTTTAACTTCTTGAGCTCAGCTTAAATTTAATCAGAGAGGTGTACATACTGTTCTGATTAGCACTAATGCTGCCAGCCCTGTAGTATCTTTCAAGGCTGACTATCCTGGTGGTAGTGTTACTTTAGTCAGTAGATGGCATTAGCTGCCTCAGTGTCATTTTTGCTGTACAATTTATCCAGAAGTGGGTCAGCTACAGCCTGTGGCTGTGTGGATGTTCCCAGCAGGCTGAGGAACAAAAAAAAAGAAAAAGATTTTGTTTTCCTTCGTTAATTACCCTTGCCATATTTCAGTTGTTTCACTGGACAATATAATTAGACAATAAGGAACAGATCCACCAGTAGGCACGCATCTTCAGATCGCAGTGTAAGGAATAGCACAGACATTTGTGCTCAGACAGCAATCCTTCAGCTGTAAGTACTGCTCAGGGTTACAGGGGGTTGGCATGGAGGCTGCAAGGACAGCAAAACTGTTCAGAGAGACAAGGGGAAAGGCCGCTGACACAGATCTGCCTTCCTCTTACCTTCCTGCTCTATCTGCCTTCCCATGACTTCTGTTAATGAAGAGAAAGGCATGTTAGATGCCATAGCTAGATGTAAATTGATTGGCATGATTTATATTTTACAGATTTTTTTACACCCAGGATTTTTTTAAAAGGATATTTTTCAGTTATCTTTGTAAAGACTTAGGTTGTAAAAATACATGCATATATGTATACCGTAGACAAAATCTTAATCCTTTATTATTCAAATATCCAATGGGAATGTTCAAATATTCCTCTGAAGTGGTTCCAACCCAAACCCTGCAGTTAAACACCATAAAAGTGTGTTTGTACTTGTTTGAGACCCACAATCTGAAATTGCCTAGTGCTGAGCAGGAAGCAATTCTCTCCTCATGTAAAAATAATTCACGCAGATTTTTTTTCCCCTTCCATACTGAGATTAATTTGACAAACTTCAAAGTCCTTTTCTGCAAAGTTTGAAATACTTCCACTCCCTGCTCCCACAGCCAGAAATAAGAACAGGCATTGGGGACATGCAAGACGTCAAAGATGCGCCAGTGGGTTTCTGCATCCCAATCAATGTCCGACCCACTCAGGCAGTGGTGCAGTCCCTTTGCAGTCTGGAAGTTTGTTTCTTCCTCAGCCCTTTCAAACCAGTGCACACATTCCCACAGAATGTTTTCAATTTACAGGTGCTAGTTGTAGAACCAGAAAGACGCTTTTAGTTTGTGGGAAGGGACAGTGTATTTGGAGGGTGTAGCATGGGGAAAATGGGTGGATGATGTTTTTGGCTTTCACTGCGTTACAAGCTAGAGGTTTTCAAACTGGCATGGAGAACAACTCAAACAAATCAGTACTAAGCAAGTAACAAATGACGAAGATCTTTAAGAAAATATGCTCCCTTTTCTTAAAATTCTGAATTAGTGGGATTACCCTCCTCCAACCCTCTAGATGTAAATGTATGGAGTTCCCTTACCCAGAAATTCTTACTATTCTTTTGCTATAGTGGAGTGGAGAAATGGTATAGCAGGCAGTAGGGAAACATTATCTTGGTTTTGTATGTAGGTAACTGAAGCACAGAAGAATTAAGGACTTTATCAGGTTTGTACAGAGTAGTATGGAAAAGCTTATTCCCAAATTTCCCATTCGAGTATCTTCACATCAAAAAATTGCAAATATGCTGCCATCCATAGCTCTCTAAGTGCCAATATAAAACAAAAATATTACACTGAAAGATAAAGTCAGAACATAAAAACAAATAAGGGATATCAGCAGCACAGCGAAACTGAGACAAACCTTAAAGTGCTGCCTGATGCAGTTTCCTAGCAAGTGCATTTCCTCTGCCTCAAACTTCAGCATTTCTGATGTATCAGTTTACTATAATGACTAGCAGAGTAGCAGAGCATCATTACTTGGAGGTGAACATGGGTTTAAAGTTTAAATAAGACTTTAATATACAGCCAGCTAGGTAGAACTCAAGGGTGTGATACTGCTTTTTCCAGAGTCAATCCTCCAGATAGTAATGTGAACTGGAGAAATATGAGGATAAAAAAGTCCTTAAATACACAAAAACCCAGGATACCATTTCATCAAAGGTAAAAGATTTTGCATCCAACCTACAATATCCAACACTGGAAACAGGAGGCTTCTTGCCAGCTTGGATATGTCATCAGACTAGCAATTTCACAATATAGAAACTGTGTTCCCAAAGGGAATTCTCAATTAAAGACCAAGAGAAATTATTGCTGAAATAAACCAAGAAAATAGAACTGGGACTTTTTAGGACTGTAACCCATCTTGCTCTGTTCTCACAAAATTTATGCCACATGTACAAACCACAAATTATGTCAAGATAATTATTTAGTCTACCAAAAAGGACTTTGGCTTCAACTATGAAAATCATATTTTTTTAACAACAAAGAAAAACTGTGACAATTTCAGTCCCAAAACACGGACTTGGCAGAAGGCCTGAGCTGCTGTTCTTAAATTCAATGACACTGGAAGCTTAATAAAATAACTTTGCCAGGCAGCTCACAACACATAAAGAACAAATGAAGAGACCCAGATCCGAAGGGATATGCAGAATTTAGAAAGGCTCACAAGAGTGATCATTCTAGAAGTAATTTTGAGCATCGAAACCTGTATTTGATATTTTAGAGGAAAATTGGAAAGAGTGAAATTTCAGTGCAAGCAAGAAAATATCAAGCTCTCTCAGATACCAACACGTCTAGATAAAGACAGATAATAATCTGCACACACTTAATTCCCTGAACAATACAATGGCAATAAAACCTCCACACACTAGGACAAGAGAAGAGGTGATTAGATCAAACAAGTATCTTGAGTCTTTTCAAAATTAAAAAAAGCCACCCAAGCTTCTCTTTAAATATGAAATGGCAGTCATTAAAATAGATGAAGGTGTTTGTTTTTTTTTTTTTAATTGGCAGTTATTTCCATATTTGCAATTTTCAATGACTTAAATATCTACTGAAAATTTAGTGCCATGTCTGAATACACTGAATACTTCATACAAGGTGCACATTAACATTACCATACTATTATATATGACTTTGTAGACCTAGCTGTATGCCCTTAACATTGAGGAAGCTCCCCAGCTAATACAACTTCCTTAGTTTTTTGAAGCAAGTTCAAACTACCAGATGAAGGCAAGCATTTTAAACCGTGCAGGTTCTCTCCTATACAGAAGCAGGGTAATAGGATCAGTTATCTATGTGAAATTACTTATTTTTCTTGTTTTCCTTACTCTGTATCCAGCCATATCTCCCTAGTGAGGGCTGACCTAAGTGGTTCACTCTGACATAGACTTTTATGCAAGATGAATTTCAATAGTTTTTCAAATGTATTTACTGTTCTAGAATAAGTTTTGGCTTGAGTCTCCCAGATTAGCACCACAAATATTGACTCATATTTGGTATTTCCAGAGCTGCATAATGTGATGCATACTGAGATTGTAGTCCTGGAACAATCTTGAACAACAGATAATATGTAGGAGGCCCACCTCAATCTAAATTTCTAAATAAATGAATTACTAGACTACCTCTTCCTCCGAAATCTGGTCCCTAATATTATAGTAGCCTGACGTTATTTGAGAATGAAATTATTGATTAGAAAAAGTATTTTTTTCCAACAAGTACTGATGCAGGATTTCCCTTTAGCACTTAGCTGAGTGCTGTACTGACCAGTCCCTTACAAAAATATTGAAATAATACCGCTAGGCGATACACTTACAGAGGATAAGGCTGAACTCCCAGAGATTCTCTATTACTATCTTTTTCCTAATGAAGTTATACCTAATTTGCACCTGCATATATGCAATCAGAAGAAGTACTATCCAGCAGTTAAAGTGTTAGCCTTGGACTTTGGATTCAGTTCTATCACAGCAATAATCTACCACAGAAAGCTCATATGAGCTTTGATGGGACACTTAAGGATTTATTTCCTAAGTATGTTTTAGGAGATTCTGAATACCTTGGTACAGCTCAGAGTTTAGATATCTCTTCACTGCTGTGAGCTACTGAAATGTTAGACTATAAAAATACTGCTTAATCACACACAGACACAAAACTTTAATGTTGGGCTTATGAAAAATCGGCACAAAACCCGATTAAGAAAATGTCAGAGGTGGTATTTCTTACACAGCTTATTAAGGAACATACAAAACTTAGTACAGGGATTGAAACAGTACATCAAATTTATATTTTCCATTTGAGGTTTATTAGAATTCATTTTTCTGTCTGTGCTGACCACCAGGGTCCGCTTCAAACCCTTGGGTACTAAGACAACACCACGGCCATCTGATCATTAACTGATCTTGCTTATGCAATGAGTTTCCCTCTTCCCTTGATTGTTTAAGTAACCCTTCTCTTCATTTGCTTTCATATGGATTTATCTCCCTGGAACAATGATGGCAAGAACCGTAGATAGTGTTCTGACTCTCTGGAAACAGTTGTTAAAGCAAAGATAATGATTCAAGAGTTATGTTCCTTTAAGAATTGTGCTGATGTCCTCCTCCCTGTCCCATAGATTTAAACACATCCCAGCATCATGTTGCCTCCCTTTGCTAATTTGTTAATCACTGTACAGCTTTTGTACACTTTTACAACACAACTAAGACCTTTTTTTACATCTCTTTATCAAATGCTATAAAATCCAGACAGACAAGACAGACTGAGCTTCCTTTCTTGAGAAAGAATAGTTACTTCATCCAAGAACATGATGAAGTTAGCCTGACGTGCTCTATATTTGGTAATTCCATTTGGGCTTCCATGCCCCTAATCATTGTTTCTGTTAAATTATCTTCTAAATCCTTGTATATTACTGAAGTCAGACTAATGGTCTATTATTGCCCAAATCATCTTTGAATGTGAAAGCAAGAATATAATTCTTGTGTACAATAAAGTGCCTTCGCCAGGCACACTTTAAACCACGGATTTTTAAAACATCATTTTCTAAATCTAGGACATCTCAAAATTATTAACAGGCTTTTTGTTGTTGTTGTTGTTGCTGTTTTTTTTTTTTT
This sequence comes from Alectura lathami, assembly GCA_013399715.1. Lineage (NCBI taxonomy): Eukaryota > Metazoa > Chordata > Aves > Galliformes > Megapodiidae > Alectura > Alectura lathami. Next base: position 162,268 of record VXAV01006944.1, on the reverse strand, counting down.
AAAATGTAACACAGGCAATAGGAAATGAAGATAGCCTTTAAAAAAAAAAAAAAACCTCAACCAACTATTCTATAATTTCTGTAGACTTATTTTGTCATTGCTCATTACTCAGATTATTTAAAAACAAAATATTTTTATTCTACTTATTAAAGAAAATTTTAAAATATCAAAGTGCCAGAAAATATAAAAGAGCTAATCATTAATCTTGCTTCTCTAAGGAATTAATACAGTAAACAATAATGTTACCCGAAAAATTTTCTGGATTGAGTTGAAAATTGTATATACATATAATTAAAGCAAATAGATATCTTTGTCTATTAGATTCAGAATAACCATGGCCACTGATACAGTACTCCACGTAAATCAGTGATACTCTTCTTTAGAGACAAATCTTTGTTGTCTTACTCTTCTATAGAGTGGTTTGCAAGATGTAAGTTAAGAATTATTTGAAATGGTGTTAATGTAGTATTAAAAACTGCCTATGGCTTAGATTTCAGTAAATCTTTATGTGAGAGGAATGTAAAGCTTACAGCTATCTCTGTAGTTCAAGTACCAGTTTATAGGTTATTTAACTGGAAAACACAATAAATTCACATATTCTGTTTGTAGTGAGAAATTGCAAAATAGAATAATATCAAACTTCCCTATCAGAGGCACAGAAACAAGCTCATTCATGTCTCTGAAGACAAGAAATTCATACCCCAAAACCATCTGGAATGAAATTCTAGAATCTTTATTTAAAGGCAGTGTGGAGAACTAGATGCAATCTCTTGTGCTTATAATAGTACAAATAGAGTACTGCAAAAAAAGGGAGTGCTATAGGATGAGGATGGTATAGGGTGCAGAAGGTATAGGGTGAGGACAGAAAAAAGTAAGGTTCCTTAAAGCTAAATGCCTACTTCTGAGGCTGCCTTTTATCATCAACTTCAATATCTCCTCATTAAATAAATGTTTTACAATTCACAATTAGCACTTCTATGTCCATCTCAACATTTCTTCCATAATATCATAATTTATATGCAAAAAATAATGTGTTTGATTTAATATGCTCACCGGTCCTTGTACTAATTAATGCACACATATTTTCCATCTGCAGCTGAGCTTAGTAACAGTAATTTTCAAAAGATACAAAGTGTATGTCAAAGTAAGCTCTAAGCCATTATGTATTCCAACCTTCACATCCTTGCGCATATACTTAGGACAGAATTCATGCTTAGGACAGAATTCGGTAGTGTTAAGCATAGCAATTTAAATCACAGTGCATTTGACAGGGAAACTGAAATCTAATACATGTATTGGCCAACCTGGGAAACACTCCTAGCAAAGACCAACAGGTACCTGCTTCTTTAGAACCCTTCTTGACCACAATAAACACAACAGAACAGACACTGATGGAGGAAGTCTGCATTAGCTCTGATTAAAACGGTCTGAAATGCCACGGATTTAAAATGCCAGCAGGTTGCTGGAGACAAATATAGATTTAAAGAGTTGGAAGGACCCCAGTTAAATTAACCAATTTTGCGAACTCTTCATGTTATTTTATCTGTTTTCTACAGCAGAACCTAATGAGTTGACGATAGCAGTTCCAGTGCTGAGCCAAGACAGTGCTTCCATTTGCCTACACCAATACTACTTTTGTAAATTCATCTTGGGGAATAATTTCTTTAAATGATGTTTAGCTAGGGAATCCCACCATAAGCAGTATTTATTTTCATTGCTGGTGTTAGTGGCATGCAGGTTAAAAGCTGTACTGCCAAGATAAGATGTACTTCTTGTCTCCTAAGCTGCGCTTAAGAATTGTTATTTAAAATGTTGCCTGGGTTTCCTTAAAATGCTTTTCCAATAAGTATTTCATTTCACTTGGAAATATAATTTAAACTTTTATGGACCCCATAAAATACTACGAACTTTCACCATGTATTTCAAAACGATAGTGACACCATTAGAAATCATTATTTTGTGTTGCTGCTTCTTCCTGTAACTTCAATAATCTATAACTGGATGAGCATTTTAACTGGAGTTTTTAGAGCACAGAGGTCTTTCCTCACTTTACATTTGGCATTGGGTTTGAGCTAATAGCAGACTAGGAAGAAAAAAGAGAATAGAGAAAACACATACAGAGGACAGTTTATAAAGTTATTTTTCTTTTTTTTTTTTTTTTTAATGTTTTTATATGATGTCAAACTTTTATACACCTAAAATTAGGTGAGATGAACCAAACTGTTGGCAAGTTTATGAGGTGCCATGCATTACACTGTAATTTGTTCTCCAGAAGACTGGGAAATAATGATTCCTGGGAAATAATGACTCACCCAAACGAAGAGGGTGAGTCTTACAAGAATGTAAGTGAGGAAAAGGGAAAAGCATAGCACAGGTTAAAATAAGTCTGTCAGAAATCTCAAAGCTATGTTACAAACTTATAAACAGAAAAAGTAAATTTCACTTTGGTTTAAATTATTCAATGTATAGCTTTAGTATTAACTAAGAGGAAGAAAAATGGAAAGAAGAAAAAAAAAGATCTGAAAAAATATATAGCAGTGTAGGATTCTTTTGTATTTTTTTTGCATTTAGACTATGACTAGTATATAAAAAAATAAGATTTAAAGATTCATTTTATTTAGTTAGAGAGAGGATGAAAAGGAAGATTTTTTCCATGCGCTTGGCCTTCAGTGTAATTGAATCCATGTGAAAAAGGTGGGTTGCTATTTACAAGTTTCATTTATATGAAAATGACCACCTGCTATGGTAATGAAAAAGTCAGTATGTTAAAAATTCAGAAACATATTTTTATAAGCTATTCCTTAAAATATCATGGAATAGTAATAAAAGCTATTTTTCATGTTTTCTGCTTGAAGTTTGAAAAGAAGATAAGAATTCCTAACTTAAAACAACATTCTAGTAAGAACAGAAAAAAAGGAATTGACCCCAGACTTCCATCACCTCCTCAAAACAAAACAAATAAAGTAAAATGAGTTTTCAGCTAACACTAAAGCATTTTCCCATTTTGTATTCAAAGACTGTAATGCTTTCATACAGCTCCAGGTATAAGAAACTGAGAAATGTTTAAGAAATATACCTCCTTCGCTATTGCCACTTAATCCTATGAAATTATCTGAAATCCTTGGTTGAATAGGATTGTTTCAGTTATTGATCTGTCATCTGTGACTTCTTTTTCCACTTACCTATTACTTTCATGCAGGTGATATGTATGGTAATAATTATTAGAGCTAACACATTTGTGTTCCAGAAGAAAGTATTTTTCACTGGAGATACTATTCCCTCACCCATGGATGTCTGTAGGGATGGTTCAATAGAAATAACAGAACAAGAACTGTATTTGACAGAAACAAGGCCAAGGGACTATTCACAAGTATTTTATTTGTTCGTAAACTTTGGAATTCATTTTCTTCTCTCTTCTTCCATTTACAACAGATCTGACTTGCCAACTGTTTGGACTGATTACACGAATCTCTTATATATAGAATCACAGAATCACAGAATCGTTTGAATTGGAATGGACCTTTTAAGGTCATCTAGTCCAACTGCCCTGCAATGACAGGGACATCTACTGCAAGATCAGAGCACNTTTTTTTTTTTTTTTTTTTAATGTGGATCTGGATCTTCATGACTTGGAAATCAAAGATCGGTGGATTCTATAAAGCAGAATAAACAAACAAAACAGATATTTCTCGCATTGGACATTTTATCAAGTTTGCCATTTCCTGCCTAGAGATGACCATAGCAGCAATAGTCTGAACAAGGAGATCTCAACAGAGAACCTAAACACATTTTGAAGATTTAGTGTTGAAGCTTATAGCAGCAAAACTAAATAACTAGCATGTGTTTTGCACATTAGTACTGAATCTCAAGTTAGCTATAAAACAACAACAACAACAACAACAAAAAGATATGGAATTACTAAAAAAGAAAAGAAGCAAACAGTTCCCCAAAAGTAAGGATAAAGGGTGGTCCTATCAGAGTTCAGGACTCATAGATATACAATATATGTGGTGAACTTCTCACCCAATGGCCCTGCTCGGATCTGATGCTACCCTTATTAGGACCATTTAAGTTTCTTAACAGTTAAGCGGCTCAGTATAAAAATGTGTATAATTTAAGCAGTAAATCCAAACTTGGCTTTTTTTTTTACCAGTGAGGTCTTAGAATTTAAAACATTCCTTTGGCCCTGTTTTCATTTTGTGTAGCTTTTCTGTGTTCTGAAGAGAAATACTAATATACTCAGCCTTTGGAAAGCAGGAGTAATATACTTCAGCCACAAACAGACAGATTTTATTTTTGCCAAAAGAACCACCTTCACAAATTAGAACCAATCTCTCTTGCAAGCACATCCTAATGAGGTACCAAAGCAATCACCAGCCAGCAACCCAAGAAAGCAGGTTCAAAGCCCCAGAGGCACTTGTTATGGCTGAACTTCATGAAATCTGAAGTCTAGACAAGGGCGTATCTTATTTCTAATAACCTCACACTTACACAACCTGTTCCCTAACATGAATTTGCTGAAATAAACATAAAAGATTCCCATTGCTTTCAATTAACTTTTAATCAAGCTTTAGCTACTTCCTCTTATCCTCACCCTCCCACTCACATTCCCAATATATACATCTCATCCTTCTGCTCTGTTTCGCTGCTTCCAATTAGTTATGCTTTCTACCCCACTGACTTTCCTCTGTCGGCTGTTCAGACCTTTTTTATATTCCCTTTTCCTTCAAACCTTGCTCCTATAATCTTTATGAAAGTGCTCCCTAGTCACATGTTAATCACAGTCTGCTTGTACCACACCCATTACTTAAAACCTTTGCTATGACAACCTGCAAAAAAGCACTGGTGAGACAACATCTGGAGGACTGTGTCCAATTCTGCACTCCTTGACTCAAGAGAGACGTGGACATATTGGAATGAGCCCAGAGAAGTGCCACAAAAATTATTAAGGGACTGGAGCATCTGTCATATGAGGACAGACTGAGAGAGCTGGGACTGTTCATGGTAAAAGCTGTGACTGCTTCATCCCAATGAGCTGGAAGTGAGACAAAAATGCCAGGAGGCCTGCATGGATGAACAAGGAACTTCTAGCAAAACTCAGACACAAAAATGAAGCCCACTGAGTGTGGAAGCAGGGAGAGGCACCATGTGAGGAATAAGACATTCCCAAGCATGCAGAGATGAAATTTTTGAGAAGTCAAACACTACCTGGAGTTGAACCTGGCAAGGGATGTCAAAGACAGCAAGAACGGCTGTAAATACAAAGGTGGCAAAAGGAAGTGTAGGGAAAATGGAGGCCTGCTCCTGAATGGGGCATGCTAAATGGGACATGGAACACAATGAGGTACCGAATGACTTCTTTGCCTTGGTCGTTACTAGCAAGACCAGCCTTCAGGAAACCCAGGCCCTGGAAATCAGTGAGAAGAGATGGAGTGAGGAAGATGTACCCTTGACCAAAGAGGGTAAAGTCAGGGAACACTTGAGCAAACTGGACATATATGAGTCCATGGGCCCTGATAGGATGCACCGTCAAGCGCTGAGGGAGCTGTCTGATTCTCAAGGACAGTTTTGAGAACCTTGGAGTGACCATGGCAATTAGGAGAATAACCCAAAGACTGGGGTTTCACATCATTTTTAAAGGAAGAAGTGCCCGAGAAACTGAAGAGCAAGAAGAAAATGCACAGGCAATGGAAGCAGGGACAGGTATCCTGGGAGGAGTATAGGGATGCTGCTAGGCTGTGTAGGGAAGGGGTCAGGAAGGTCAAGGCCCATCTGGAACTGTATTTGGCAAGGAGTGCAAAAAAAACAAAAAAAGGCTTCTACAGGTGTATCAACCGAAAAAGGAACATCCAAGAAGCTGTTCCCCTCTAGTGAGCAATACAGGAAGGCAGGTAACAATGGACAAGGGGAAGGCTGAGGTGTTCAACAATTTTTTTTGCCTCATTCTTCAATGACAATGGATCTTCACACATCCCTTTATTGGATGGGTCAGAAGGTGGGGACTCGGGCAGCAATGTCCCTCCCACTGCAAGTAAGGATCAGATTCATGACCACCTGAGGAACCTGAACATACATAAGTATATGGGTCCCGAAAAGATGAATCCCAGTCCTGAGGGAATTGGCTGATGTAGTCGCCAAACCACTCTCTATGATATTTGAGAAGTCATGGCACTATGGTGAAGTCCCTGGTGACTGGAAAAAGGGCAATGTTACACCCATTTTTAAGAAGGGTAGAAAGGATGAGCCAGGGAACTACCGACCTGTCAGCCTCAACTCTGTGCCGTATCATGGAATCTGTGCCGGATCATGGAAGACATCCTCCTGGAAGCTATGCTAAGGCATGTGGAAGACAGGGAGGTGATGTGAGATAATCAGCATGGCTTCACCAAGGGCAAGTCCTGCTTGACCAACCTGGTGGTCTTCTATGATGGCGTAACTGCATCAGTGTACAAGTGAAGAGCCACTGATGTAATCTATCTGGAATTCAGGAAGGCCTTTGACATGGCCCCCCATAACATCCTTCTCTCTAAACTGGAAAGATATGGATTTGGTGGGTAGACTTTCTGATGCATGAGGAACTGGTTGCTAGATCATACCCAGAGAGTGGTGGTCAATGGTTCAATGTTTAGATGGAGATCAGGGATGAGTGGTGTCCCTCAAGGGTATGTTCTGAGACTGATACTCTTCAACATCTTCATGAATGACATCGACAGTGGGATCAAGTGCACCCTCAGCAAGTTTGCGGATGATACCTAGCTGTGTGGTGCAGTTGACACACCTGAGAGATGGGATGCCATCCAGAGAGACCTAGACAGGCTGGAGCAGTGGGCCCAGTCTAACCTCATGAGCTTCAACAAAGACAAGTGCAAGGCCTTGCACCTGGGTCTAGTGCAACCCCCACTATCAGTACAAGCTGGGAGACGAAAGGACTGAGCAGAGCCCTGCCAAAAAGGACTTGGGCGTACTGGTGAATGACAAGCTGGACATGAGCCAGCAGTGTGCCCTCACAGCCCAGAAAGCCAACCGCATCCTGGGCTATATCTAAAGTAGTGTGGCCAGCAGGGCAAGGGAGGTGATCCTGCCCCTCTGCTCTGCGCTGGTGAGACCCCACCTGAAATGCTGCGTCCAGATGGGGAGTCCTCAGTACAGAAGGGACAGGGACCTGCTGGAGCGTGTCCAGAGGAGGGCCACAAAAATGATCCAAGGGATGGAGCACCTCCCCTGTGAGGACAGACTGAGAGAGTTGGGGCTGTTCAGCCTGGAGAAGAGAAGACTCCAGGGAAACCAGACAGCAGCCTTTCAGTGTTTAAAGGTGGGGCTACAAGAAAAAAGGGGACAGACTCTTTAGCAGGGTCTGTTGTGATAGGAGTAGGGGAAACAGTTTCAAACTAAAAGAGGGAAGACTTAGATTAGACATGTATATATCAGTATGTGTACAGACTGGGAGAAGAACTCCTTGAGAGCAGCCCTGCAGAGAAGGACTTGGGTGTTGTGATCGACAAAAAGCTGGCCACGAGCCGGCAGTGCGCTCTTGCAGCCAGGAAGGCCAATGGCATCCTGGGCTGCATCAAGAGAGGGGTGGCCAGCAGGGAGAGGGAGGTGATCGTCCCCCTCTACTCTGCCCTTGGAAGGCCTCACCTGGAGTACTGTGTCCAGGCCTGGGGCCCCCAGGACAGAAGGCATATGGAGTTGTTGGAGCGGGTCCAGAGGAGGGCCACCAAAATGATCAGAGGGCTGGAGCACCTCTCCTATGAGGAAAGGTTGAGGGAGTTGGGATTGTTTAGCTTGGAAAAGAGAAGGCTCCGGGGAGACCTCATTGCAGCCTTCCAATACTTGAAAGGAGCTTACAGGCAGGAGGGGGACCGACTTTTTACACGGGTGGATAATGGTAGGACAAGGGGGAATGGGCTAAAACTGAAAGAGGGGAGGTTTAGGCTGGACATCAGGAAGAAATTCTTCACTGAGAGAGTGGTGAGGTGCTGGAACAGGCTGCCCAGAGAAGTTGTGGATGCCCCATCCCTGGCTGTGTTCAAGGCCAGGCTGGATGGGTTCCTGGGCAGTTTGATCTCGTGAGCTAGTGGTTGGCAGCCCTGTCCACGGCAGGGGGTTGGAACTAGATGATCTCTGAGGTCCCTTCCAACCCAAGCCATTCTATGATTCTAGATATAAGGAAAAAGTTCTTTACAATAAGGGTGGTGAAGCAGTGGAACAGGTTGCCCAGAGAGGTGGTGGATGCCCCATCCCTGGATTCAAGATCAGACTGGACAGGGCTCTGAGCAACCTGATCTAACTTGTTCATTGCAAGGGAGCTGGACTGGATGACCTTTAAAGGTCCTTTCCAACTCAAATGATTCTGTGATTCTATGATAACTACAGGCCAGCCAGCATCATCTTGATCCCTGAGAAGGTGGTGGAACAGTTGACCCTTGAAACTGTTTCTAGGCACATGAAGGACTAGAAGGTGATTGGGAGTACTCAGTACAAATTCACGAAGGGGCACTTGGGGAATTCATCAGTTTGGTACTTAACCTTCTGTGATGAAATGAATGGCTTGGTAGATCAGGGGAGGGCAGTGGATATTGTCAGCCCTGACTTCAGTAAGGATTTCAACATTATCTCCTGCAAGATCACAGAGAAATTGATGAAGTGTGTGCTGGAAGACAGTGAAGTGGACTTAAAACTGGCTGAATGCCTGAGCCTAGAAGATGTTGCTGATTAGTAGAATAAAGTCTCATTGCAGGCCAATAATTAGCAGTTATGTTTCAGGGGTCAATACTGGGTCCAGTCCTGTTTAACATTCATTAACGATCTGGATGATGCCTCAGAGCACAGCTTCAGCAATTGTGCAGTTGACAGAAAACGAGTGGGAGTGGTGGATATACCAAATAGTCTTGCTGACATCCAGAGGGTTCTCAAGGGGCTGAAGAAATGGGCTGAAAGGAACTTCATGAAGTTCAGCAAAGAGAAGTAAAAATCCCGTGGTGTGGAGCAACCCCAGACACCAGTAGAAGCTGGGAGGTGCTTGGCTGAAAAGCAGTTTCCAGACTTTTTGGACTAGATCCAGACTACATTTGCAGAGATCCCTTTCAATCTCAACTATTCTGAGTCTGCAAAACGCAAGCATTTCAACCTGAACATGGGCAGCAGATAAATATCGACATATTCTTCCAAACCTCCCATCCCTAAAGCCAACTGCTATTATCTGTTATCTCTTGTGTTGCCCTTGTGTCTAATTTTAGATTGCAAACACTTCAGGGCATTGATGACATTTTTATTTGCCTAAGATGTGAACAGCAGCTATATATAAACTATATAAATGATTAATAATGATAATAGCAACAGCACAAGAACACAACAGATCTCTGTCTCCACCTCTAATTTAATAATCCAACAAGAAAAAAAAAATCAAATGGTCCACAAATGACTAAACCTGTTTACTTTTCTATTTTTAATGTATTTTTTCTATAATCTTTATTCGGATATACTGGACAGTATTTTCCACCTTAACAANGTTTTTTCCCCCTTAAAAAGGTGGGGGAAAAAAAAAAAAAAAAAAAAAAAAAAAAAGAGAGAGACCCTAAATTTTACAAATTCAAAGAAAACTTGACTTTTTCTGCAGAAAAAAAAAAAGTTCTCTAAATCAAAAGGTCAGATGGAAAATGTTAATGAAAACAGAACCCAGTCAAGTCAAATAAAATAAGAAAATAAACAGCGATTTTGCTTCAGGCAGCTTGAATCTGATTTAAGCAGTTCTCTTGGAAGAATCCAGCTGTTGTTTACTGAAATGTAAAATAGCATGCTTATTCTTTTATGTGACAGCATTCATGATCCTTCAAATCAGGATGTAACATATTTCTTCCCATCAACAATAATCTTAGTTCATTTTATGTGCAGTTACTAATCTGACCAATTACCTGAAAGCTAATTACTCAGACTTTACAGAATGGCACAGCTAACCCAATGTATTTTGATTTTAATTACTGGTATTTAATAAGGAACACTGCCAAATACATCCATACATTCATGTTTTACAACAGAATTACAGATATTTTAATAGTGATTGAACAAGTCTATGATCATCTTTGTTTTACAGCCTCAGAGTTTAATCTAATTTTAGCTAATACAGAGCTGGGTTCTGCTTTGGCAATTACATTATATTATTCATGTTAACAATTTACCTATTTTCTATGACTATGCACTGAATTTTCACGTTTAGACTTTATAATTCCCTCAGGACAGTAGGATAACCCAGAAGGCTGAAACCAATGCATTATTAAGCAGAAAAAGACACATCTTTCCTCAGGAATATAACTTGTAGCAAGTTTAGACAAGGATTTACTCAGGCAGACTAAGTGAGGCCTCAAAAGCTGCAAAAAACATCTGCACTTCTATCTAACACATCTCTAAAAACAACACGCAGCCATTCCCAACCTATAGTTCCTAATTATTAACAGAAAATTAATGAAAGACTAGTGCTACCACAGAAAATATCTTCCTTTCTTTGTTATTGTGCTATGTTCTATATACTTGCATATATAATATACATTCTGTATCACTGCGCTAAACATTCAGTGCAATTTTGTGCTGCTTAAAAGCTGAAAAAGGTCAGCAGAGAGAGAGATGCTCCCACAATCTGTGCTTAAACGTTTATTTCAGTCTCATGGTCTCCAAGCTTTCACAAGTGCTTTAAGAGGAGATTGGAAAGAATTTGCTGCCCACTCACGATGATGTCTCATAAAAGGTTCTTCAAAAACGGATCAAAGGCTGTAATTTCCATGCCATTTCTGTCCAATTTCCTTTTCTCTTAATGTTTTCATTTTTGAAATGGCTATGATTGCAATCCAATTTTGCCCACACAGCACTGCAGGTCTAAATGAACCATTTATCACAAACTTTTTGTCTTTTGGCTGCTCATGATTTTATTTGCTTTGCAATTTTTTAATTTCTTTCTTTCTTTTTTTTTTCTTTTTTTTTTTTTTTTCCTACTGCTTAGACTGCATTGCAATTACCTTCATAATTATACCTGCAGTGATGTACATTATTCTGTTCCCAGATGCATCATCAAGACCTCTGATCCAACCCAACTGCAGTTTAATATTGATGTTAATTTTTCCTCCTCCTCCTCCATCACCAAAAAGATTTTCATACAGATCTTTCCAGTTGATGAACTTCTTTGTCCTTCCCTCAACATGCTCAGAATGTTGATACCTTGCATTATTTTTGCTGAGGCTGCCTTACTTTACATGTATTTTCTTTCTTTTACTCCACATTTTCACATGGACAAGAAAAAAAAACATGAGAGGATAAAGTTTAGTGCATATTGCATTGATTTGCATATTGCATTGATTCTTATTATCTCACTAGACAAAATGTCATACTTTGAATAACAATTGTGTTGTTGTTCTTACAGTAACAGCCATAAGCAGACAGATTCTTCACTGTTTGTCTAAATGTTTGCAAGTCTCTTGCAGCTAAAAAAAAATATATATATATGCTCTTATGACTCTTATTAACATACAAATTATCTTTAAGAAAAGATCTCATCTGTTGGCCTTTAGCATTG
>VXAV01006944.1:112718-150625 GCA_013399715.1 Alectura lathami | reverse complement strand
TGCCCAAAAATTAATATATTTTACTTTAATATGTACAGTTTTCCTCCAATTTATCTCTCTGCTCCAATACTTAGCCTTTAATAATAGTGTTATGTGTAACAGCTTATGCATGTCACAAGATTAAATATTATTTCAAGGATAAATTTTATTGCTATACTTTTGTTCAAATTTATCTTTAATATAAAACAATATGGTATATTACAAAATGCAAAATAGATTTTTTCAGACTTAATGGCCTTTAAGGTGAGGAAATTAAACTATACATAATCATTAGGGGACTGATAAGTGAGACAGACAATAAAGCAGTAAATAAATCAACATCCTACGTCCCAGCAGTCTGGTGATACATGGCTAAAACACTCCAAATTTTTGTTGTCACAGCATTCACATCACTGAGACTAGTACCTCACAATATTTCAGCTATGTGTAGTCTTTTGGGAAGGCAAAATGATACTGTTGCTGGAAGACTGTTATTTGAAGGCAAAGAACTATATGGATTTGTGTGCACATATATATGTGTGTGTACGCACATGTGTTCGTACTTGTCTATATTTATCTGTTTCATAAGGCTGTATGCATATCTATTTATTTTACACAGAATACAGCTAATAAAATTTGTTTTTACTAATGATATCATATACAAGGAACAAAAGTTTTCCCTAAACTTTCATGGCTGGATTTGTTTTATATTTGGCTCGGCTACCAGCTCAAAACATTATGCCCCTTTAGGTACTGGAAATCGCTGGATGCCATGCTAAGCTTCTACACATACACTCTTGCCTTTTACATAGCTTGTAAATGAAGTTAAAAGTAAACTACAATATATGGCCAAAGTAGACTAGAATTTTTATGGGAATGGATGGGGAAGAATAAATACCACATGAAATAAAACTCATGGTTGTTTTGCTATAGGCTTTTTCCCATAAGCATTGTTTCCTACTGTTCAATAATAGAATGAAAAAAACAGTGATGGAAATTAATGTAAATACATTTGAAGTACTTTGATTTGGTGCTAGAGGGTAGGAGATGGATTTTATATAGGAAAATAAGTGAAAGATTACAAGCTATTCAGGAATGATGAACAGGAAAATAAAAACATTAGCCGAATTACAAAAAAAAAAAAGATTCCCAAATGCAAGAATTATTTTGTAGTACAAAAAAAGAAAGTCTGTAACACGGAAAGAAGTAAACAAGCACTTTTATTGGGTCTCAGTGCTTGTAAAACCAGCTTATATGCAATGAAATTAGATACTAAAAGGAAATAAACTCCTAAATGTTTCTTTACTTAATTTAACCAAGTCAGATTATGAGTGAGTAAACATTAGATGCCATTTCTAATGTCTCTTTTTAACATTTTACATCTAAAAACATGCAGACCACATTCTGTTACCAGAAATACTGATAAACACATAAAATGAAAGAAAATGACATCAATCTCAATAGAGCTGATCCAGATTTATAGTTACATAACCCTGAGTGAAATCTATCCCAGTATATTATATATTATCCGACAGAGAATCAGAACTTCATCCATACATGAATGAACTTCTGTAACATTGCATTGTTTTTTTCAGGACTAATTAAAATCAGTAATCACTGCAATAGCACTTGCTAGTGTAAGATCAGAAACTGCCTCCATTTACTGTAAGAAAAAGTACGAAGTAAACAACAATTGATTCCAGCTGATAACTTTGGTTTCTCCTGGTAAATGTAGATCAGCATTTGTTGCACAGGGCCTGTTCAAACCTCTTTTACTGGAGGTGCCATTTTTGCTGCTAGAGCATTCTGACCCATAGGTACAATGGTCTTGAGGAATTATTTAAATCTTCTGACTTAGAAATACCTTATGACATTAAGCCTGAATGTGCTTCCTCTCATCCATGTGATTTTGGCTTTCCCAGAACATAAGATTCTTGTTTTTATGTTTTATGTAGAAAGATAAAGCCATGTGACATTTAGTCCTCTTGATTTTCAACAAAAAAAAATGGCCATACCATTGGTTACAGTCATTATCATAACTGCTTTGATTTCTGGCCAAGGCTATTGACCATAAATAGATTACAGCAGAGATGCCTTCTTCGTTAAGAAAAGGAAAATCTGTGATCAGTAAAGAGTTACTGCATTACAATAAATTAAGAAGAAAAAATAAAGATAAAATGAAGTGTCATTATCTGTTTGCAAGTTTAATCTGTCAGTTCTTTCCTTCACATGTGATGTCAATTTTTAATAAAGTAGAAATACTGAGAACGCAGCATACGTCGTAGTGCAATATCTAACACAAAATGATCATTCAGTTACATGTCCAGGGAGGCATAAGCGTACACACAGGTGCTGGTCCTGAGGTGAGAAATAAAAAGCTCTTGGTAATATTATTTAATAGAAAATTAACGCAGCAAGGATGCCGTGTAAATGTCTGTATACAGTGAAATGTTATCTCAAAAAACTTATATAGCAATAAGAGTTCTTTTTCAATTGAAAATTAAATATATCTACAAACTATATAATTGGCTTTTAGTTTCGTGCATCTGATTCTGTGACCCGTTGCCATCAGCTGGATCTGCCCCAGGTATAAAGTGGCACATGCTGATACGGACCAGTGTTCCTTACAACTTTGCAACATGTCATCTTTTATTACCAAGGTCAAAGAGAAATTTCATACTTCCTTCTATGTCTGACGTGACTGTCATGAATAAATGTATTAAAATATGCTTCACTGTATGCACATGCAGATGTTCTCAAATTTAAGTGATTTGACATACATAGAAAAAAAAGGCCTCAAGTAATGGTTCATGGACATTTCAATGGAATTCTGCTTCTCACAATAAAGTCTTGATTAAAAGTGTGATGAGAATAAAACTTAAATCTCACAATGCGATTGCATATGAACTGAATGAGATATAATGGGAGACAGTTACACAGCTATGTTCCTTGATTTCTCCTAAATTTTTCATCTAACTTTCGCTCATGTTTCTGTAATTGATTGATTGCAATTTTCTCAATTCCTAAGCTTTGTGCCAAAAAGAAACACTTTGTTCCATTCATCTTAGCAGGTGACACAATATTCCTTGGCATGCGATATTAATAAAAAGTCATGTTGCCTGTCTCTCTTAGTTGGTCACACCAAGGTTGATTTCTGGTAGCATTTAATGTTTAGCAAGATTGTCAGTCACACAACTATTTAAATAGTACATTTCTGAAAATAGAAACAAGCATGGAAAAAAGTACCAAATTTAGAAAGTTTACACTGCTCGTTCCCCCAGCACATCACCCTGCCTTCACCCTCCATATAGAAGCAATATAAAAACCTTAGGCTTGCTTTTTATTCCTTGGACTGCGATCAGGTTCATACCTGGCCTCCTGCATGGACCCTGTTTGAATCTCGACTAAAATGCTGTGTAAAGTGACCTAGCACTGGCTTTCCAGGTGACAAACCTGCCCACTGCTGCTGCTTGCTACTCACTGAACAATGATCCCGACAGCTTGAAGAGCTTTCCTGAGGTTTCAAAGCATGCACAGCAATGCAGGATTGCTGCATACAGCCTGAAACACATTTCTACCCTTTCTTTAAGCGATGCTGCTCACGTCTTACATAAGACAGCTACTCAAGCACATTCAAGGGCATTCCCCAAGAAACAATATGCAAATTCCCTGTTTCTAGTTAAGCTGGGTCCTGGTGCACATCAAAACCCACCAGCAAAGGGAACTAGAATCGATGACACAGACTGCTTAACATAGTGAACAGTACTGGTAAGGTAATATGTTATTGCCATGTCATAATATCACGCATAATACACAAACATACACATACGCAAATATGGGTATCCTTTAATGATGGATAATTAAAATCAAGGTGGAGACTACAAAACTAGGATATAGTTGTACTACATAATTAGTACAAATCTTTTCTTAGTTCACTAATTTCTTATGCGCAATTTCTGTTTAAGTTATAAAACTTACAGATTGTACCATTTTAATATCAAAAAGTCTCACCAAAAAAAAAAAATATTCTAAAGATTTTACCACCTTCTTGAAGCAAATTCATCATTCCTCTGTATTTACATTGGGGTAAACCAGGAACCTGTTTTTATTTTCTTCTGGAGTTTGTCTCTATGTTTTATATTTAAGCTCACCTATGCTTTATATTACACTTATTGAACGCTGCTGCAGTTATATGAGTTTGCACAAGCACAAGGAACAGTAAAACACGGTGTCTTATAGTGGGAAAAAAGTAATCAATTACTTCCTTCAGGAAATGAGACATTTCTATGTGTAGGGATAAGAATGGTAAGCAGTAGGAATAGACTAGGAAATTATGCAAGACAAGGGAAGAAAGGTACAGAGCAATTTAAGGACTCCATAAAGAACTAGTGGAGACTAAGCCTGTTCCTTTGGCGATGCTGCACAGGTCATTTGCATGCAAAACACTCACTGTGTGGTCAAACCTAAAAAATGTACTCTGTAACTAGCAATCCCATAGCTGACACTTGAACAAGGAACAATAATTTTTTGCCTGTTGAAAGCTACAGCCACATATTCTTAACAATTTCCTTATTTTGCAGACATCAGCTGAGGAATGCTGTGTAGCAAAATTAACTAATTATTGTTCAGCACCATAGTTGTGTCAGCCTTGATCCCTGGTGTCTGAGTGGTAGCACCCAAGTTGTAGTTCTGTAGTTTTAGAAAACGGAAAGAGAAGCACACTGTGCATGGCGAGGAAATAGCCTTCAAGAGACAAACCGAGACAACAGATAAAAGCGTACATGATTTGGGATTTATAGTATCAAAACAGGGGGCCGTAAGGAAGTGATAGTGGAAAGAGGAGGTCTTGCCTTTATTCCTCCTTATTCTGTTCCCTATTCCTGTGTGGTCTGACAAATTCTTTACACTCTCCTTGATGTTCACTGACCCCTGCTATGAAATAATTCTACTTATTAGTATTGCTGTGAAGTAATAATTTTCTACTAGCTTATCTGTTTGCTGGATTAGTAAAGTTCATTGATTCACAGGAAGTCCGAGTCATGAGACCTGGTGAATGCAGAAAGGGATAATAGATAGTCCTGATTTTGGTGGCAGGGAGCCATTAGACCACAGACAGAAGCAATGAAGTTCAATGCTAAAGGACAAATATGTGGGTAAATAACATTATGTATCAACTAATATTAACTTCCATGCCTATTGACAAAAGTTTGATGGAAGGATGGGGATTTTTTTTTATATATGAGAGCACTATACAATGATGTCAAGTCTCGGGACTCTGATACACCCCCTGCACTATGCTCATCTGTGTAGAGTTAACGTGAGCCCTCCAGCTGCAAGTCATTCTTAGCAACTCCTCAGCACATCTTAGGGAACGCAGATGAATGGCTTGGACCACCCTGCCAGACATGTGGTCCCAAGCCAGTGAAGCCTCTTTCCTCCCTTTTATCCAGACAGGAGGGACAGTGAGATGATAGGTGAAGGGGGACACCATGTCAGACAGCACTGTGCTTTTCCAGGGCTGCAGCGTGCTAAGACGCCGTGTCTCTGCACTGGGGCTTACCACAGGGTGCGAAAGTGCTGTAAAGCAGACATGGCAACTTGGCGTGAGAGCAGCAAGCTGCAAGGTATACTGCTGCTGTCTGCTGCTCCATCTGAGAGCAGAGCTGGGTGTTTATCCTCACACCTGCGATGCACACTGCACTCACACCACTGTTCAAATTTTGTATCACTCTGCACAGTCCAAATGTCGTTCTTATCACTCAAGCAAAACATCCACCACTGTGAATCAAAGATATATTGTAAGTAACCCAGATTCTCATTAGCTGTGTTCAAGTTTTGCTGTTCTTTGCCTTCACCGTGTTTCATTCTGCTTCCTCAATTTTCTCAGTCTTTTCTCACAAAATGTTCTCATTTTTAATAGTACTTAAGTAAGCAGTCAATTACTACAGTAATTGCTCTTTAAAATTAATTAATACAATGAAATGCCATGTCTTAATTTGCATGACACAGATATCACAAAAGTCTGGGTCTCTTTTGTGAAGGATGTTGTAGTACAAGCAAACAAAAGCAGTCTCTGCACCGTGTACTTACAGATAAAGCATATATTGTGAGGAGTCAGGAACTCAGTTTGTATTTTCTACAAATACAGAACCAGAGAAGACTAGAAATGATGTGATGACCACATTCACCCCACAACAAGAAGAGTCCCCATTTGAACCTCTGTCTCCAGGGCTGTGCAGCAAAGCAGGGCAATTGAGAGGGCTTCAGAGAAGGGCTTTTCCTGCACTGCTGATATGGAAAAGCTTGTTGTAAAGCTGATACATTGGCTTGTTTTTACGTTTGCTGTACATTAGATGGCTCAAACATAACAGTAGCTTCAAATCATATTTCAGACAAAACAGCAAAGATTTCAGTGTTTTATCAACCCCTATCATGAGGTCTTGAAAATTAACTTTCTTATTGTCTTCTTCTGTTGTGTTTTATATATCTAAGTTATCTACCTATATCCTTGTAAATGCTTTGTCACAGGCTGTCTGCCCAGATAAAGCTTTCATAAGACTTAATGAAAAAAGCCAAGTATCTGAAGAGAAAACGCAGTATAATACATCAACAAAGGGAAGTTTTACAGTCCCGTGCTCAACCTGCAGCTGTGACTGGTGATGTTGACAGTAACCCTCTATCTTTCTCAATTAACAGAATCAGGATACTGGATTAGTACCAGAAACATCAGAAAAACTTTTGTTTAAAAAATTTTTTGTCTCCTTTACAAAAGAACCACCAAGAAGAGTTAAAGAATCAGGAGAAAGTCCTGCATACTGAGGCAATAAATATCAAAGTCTGATTGCTGCTCATATTATCCTATTTTACACCACAGAGATTTTGTTAGCTACTGCAGACTAGGTCAGGTGAATGGGTGAAATTGTTTACTGTGCTACAGACCTTTTCATAGTGATTTGAGTGCTTTGTGATTTTCTTTTTTAATCAGTCAGAAAGAGTGCTGCATGCTATGTGCAACTCTACATATGTCTTCTGCAGATCCAAAAAGGATGGTAAAATTCAGTAATAATAACAATACAAAATGCAAAAGGTTGCAGAATGACTTTTTAAGTATTATCTGCTACCAGTGCTCCTTCTTCATGAAGTTCTTGTCTCGTAAACAGACTACACAGGAATACATAAAAATGCCAGCAGTCTCACACATAATCATAAATAATTTTTATAATTGATCCAGAAACTGCACAAGCATAAGGTCCACCTGTCTGAGCACAAAAAAAAAATGCTGAAAAGCAACCAGATGTGGGCAAGTGCAAATTCCCTTTACATTTCTCACTCTTGTATAGCCTCCACCACTTAATATCAGCAAAGCAGCCAGAGCAAACCTCAAATCAGCATGCACATATGTGATGGCATTATGGCCAGGTGGCGTAAATTAACACAGTCCCCTGATGTTCAAACTGACACTCACTCTCAGCATAGCCCTAGAACTGGAGTGCTGTTGTTACTCCAGTGAGATCAGTAGAGCAATGCCCAAATTGTGGCAGATTTTCATTAAAAAATGTAAATACAGATAATAAAAGTAGTATTAATGATAATCGAGTTTTCTCAGTGGGTAGATTTTCTCACCTTGAGACCAT
The DNA here is from genome assembly GCA_013399715.1 of Alectura lathami. Lineage (NCBI taxonomy): Eukaryota > Metazoa > Chordata > Aves > Galliformes > Megapodiidae > Alectura > Alectura lathami. The sequence continues at coordinate 143,012 of VXAV01006944.1, read as the reverse complement.
TAATCTGCAAAATATTCAAATACCCTTTAATTAGTATGACACATTAATATTTTACATCATTTAATTACCCCTTCTTACTTAAAAGCCAAGAAAGGGGGTGAAAAAATAAGATTAAAACAATTTGAAACATTATTGAGTAGTTTCTTACCTTTGTGCATTTACTTACTGAAGTCGTTTTGGCACCATGCTCACTTAACCACCTGAAGAGTTCTTATAAAGCCATAAATTGGGACAGGGCCAAAGAAAATGCCTAAAAATACTGACTCATACCTTGGAAAATATTCTGATTCCTTTAGAAGGTACTGTGATATAAACAGGCTCAACCAAGCATTACATTGTGCCTATTTATTTTTGTCATATGGTAAATTAAACAAAATAAACAGCATAAAAGAGGATTTTTAAATGGAGGAAATATATATATTTTGTATTTTAAGTCTGCAGTTTAAAGAAAATTGTTGGAAATCTCTGTACCATGAACAGTAGACATACTTTGCCTTTAATTTTGATGAGAGTTCTTTATCTTTCTGTGTTTATGCATATAATGTAGAGATATGTGCAGATAATTGTTAACAGCACTATCTGAAGGTCTTTTATAGAGGAAAAATGTTATGATAATCTAAAAATGAAAAACATTAAAATATTTCAGCTAAAATATGTTTATATTGCTGATTTAAAATGTTTTTATTAGGAAGTACAATGAGCTATTTTCTTTTTTTTTTTTTTAAAAAAAAAAGGTTTTGATTTTATACTGTGATCTGTAAGAACTCATAACAATTTTTTAAGTAAATTTCTGGACGTACTAGGGCTGAAAATGACATATTGTAATGTCCCCCTGGAAACTGTTTAGTGGAAGCTGAGGTCAAATGGGTCTTGTAAAATGACGAAGTAGACAGTACATGTAAAGGTTTGATAGGGCTGTAGGTACTGACAGACAAGGTTAACAGAACTAAGTCACTCCCCAAGGTGGTATCAATACTTGTAAAACCCTCCTCAGTAGCCCACAGACCTCACATAATTACTTATATTTTGATTTCTTATTTGTCTTCCTCTTGGCTCAGAAAGTAAACCGCTGGAATTAGCACAGTCTTTGTTTTCAGTGCTAAAATAGTATGACTTCTCAGTGCTATTCTCCTGATTAAGAATCAGTTAACAGTATCACTCTGCAAGCCAATGGCTATGTATAAAGGCCTGTTCTGGCAAGACACTGAGTTCCCGAGACCCAATTACTGCAAAGCATTAATGTCAGCACAACTCCAAGCCCTACCTTCTTTGTGAACTCAGGCAGATTAGAAAGCCAGAAGAGACTATTGTTATCATGCAGTCTGACCCGAAGTATTACAAAGGGCTTAGGGATTCCCAGAAGAAATTTCTATTTGTAGCAGAGAATAAGTCTGAAAAATAATGCTTTGATTTATAAACTTCCAGTCCTGAAGAACTCACCATTGCTATTTTCAGTGGGATCGTGACAGTTCTTTATTTATTGAATGAATTCATCTTTCGATTGATAATCTGTTTATATCTTTGTCTGCTAGGTTTTAAGCCTTGTGTTTTCACTTTTCTCCTTTCCATCTTCACAATTCTAGAGTGATATCAAGTCTTCCCTAAATGATTGTTTCACTAAACAAATTGAATAAAACTCCTCAAGATAATGTATCACTGCACAGAACATTTTCAAAAAGTTTTCAGGATCTTTGAGTCTTCTTCAGGTTTCCAACATCCTTACTGAACGGGAAATGTTTTTTGTATTCACTAGCTGGATGTAGGTAAAGGGATAAAATGATCTCCTCAGTTGTATTATACATTGCCTGTTTCAGTGATTACATTAGCTCATGTGGGCTATGGTTCTGGATGAAAAACCCAAGCTCTCTTTGCTATTACTACCCATTATGGCAACTAAGTGCTTTTCCTGGACAGCACCCACATTCTGTAATTTGAGCGCCCTTCTCTACTTGTGCTTTTTAGAACATATTGGTTGCTTCAGCATAGTTCTAGCCTTTATTATTCAAGTCCTACACCTGCATTTACATTATTTGTCTGAGACTCATGTCAGACTGACAGGCTTATAATTACCTAGGTTACCTCACCCATTTACAAAAATGTTATCATAACCTTAACTCCCACAGGATTCTGGAACATCCCCAGTGCTTCAAGGTACATTGAAAATCAATATTAAAAACCAGACAGTTCGTTTGCCAATCCTTTAAAAATATTTAGATATGAGTTACTCCAGTGTACTGACTTCAGATTTCCAGCATTAGAGGCTTAGTGACTGTTGGAGTAGAAAGAATTCCATAATCACAATAATGTATTAGTATGACAATCAGCGTATTTCAGATATAGAAGAGAAGCATTTATGAGCACTCCTGGCTTTAGCTCCTCTTTGTCTGTCATAGATTATTCATTTGATCAGATTCTATGCTGTTGCCTGAATTATTATTGCTTAGTATCCTTCAGAAATGAGACCAAAGTAGATCAAACTTAGTACACTGTAAACATATAAGTATATATGAAAACATGAAAGTAGCTGGGGTTTGTCACAGGAAGCACATGATTAAAGATATTTTTAAGGAAGAAGAATGACTCAAATGAGATAATTCATCATGACAAAAACCATTATCCAAGAAGATTTTCCTCAAGAAATCTGAAGCCTAGGCAGGTATATGCACATTCTTTACATTTGCAAAATATTACACTTTTCTTTCCCAAGAGCTAAACACCTGCCTAATTATCTATGAAGCAAAAAGTGTAATACTGCAAGATTCTAGCAAAATGACAGTATATTTATCGCAAAGTTATAGCCAAGTAAGTGAATTTCATAGAAGGTTCAAAATTATATCTTACCCTTGACCTTTAACATTAAGAAATGGTGTAAAGTGGTCCCAGAGGCAGACAAAGCGATTCTAAAGTCAAGAAACTCCTAACAATACACAGATGGAGAGGATATATTAAAAATATAACTCCTTAAACAACAGCCCACACATTTTTCTTGTCCGTAAATTCAAACTGCATGAACAGCCAGGGATAAGAGCTAGAACAGAGATGTAGTACCATGCAAATGACTACTTGTATATTGTCATGGTAGCAATGTTTAATAGTAAGATCTGTGGACTAATATTGGTCTCAGAATGAGCAACAAGAATGGCAAAAAAGTTGTCAGGCACACTTTTTTTTTTTTTTTGTTAATTTGAATGGAAAAGAATTTATTAAAACAAGTGGAAAAATAAACAATTGTTCCACAGAAAAATTAGCTGTAATAGGCTGATGTTCAAAAATTTTATCAGCATCCTGTAATCCTTCACTTTTCACTGAAAGTGTCAACAGAATAGAATGCTACGCTAAGTTGCAGAATCAGATCCATGCATACAAGTGCAAAGTTAAACTTTAAAGATACAGCAAACTTACTGATGTAGCCATCAGCAACAACAGGAATGTACAGATTTAGAGAATTATTCCTGTTGCCAGTATATTTACCTGATAATTTTTGAGCTTTGAACTGTTAACTTTTTAATCTCACAATGTGAGCGTCAACTGTTAGTGATATGGCAGAAACATCAGTAAACACCTTTTTCTAGGTGCACCTGCTTGCTCTTGGCTTCAGGTGACATTTTGTTCCTTTGAAGGGATGTTCTGCAGAAAGATGTTCCCAGCACAAACACTCAGAAGCTGCCACAGCTAGCAGCAGTTGAAACCAAACCAGGACAGATGGGGGAATATTTCATTTTGGCTAAGAATATCGTGTGGATTTTTTTTTTTTTTTTTAAAGGTATTACCACCAAGAGATTAACACACAAAAAGGCAATAGCTTGCTACTTCTCTATTTTATTTCATTTAACATTATATTACTGAAATGGATTAAAATATTCAAAATGCCTTTTTCTTTTTCATATAGGAAAAAAATAAGAGACCTACAAAAACTGCGTCTTATAAAGTCTTAAAGGAAATCTGTCCCTTTGTTCTGTTCCAATATTAGATGATCTCTAAGGTCTCTTCAGACACAAACCACTCCACAGTTCAATGATTCTGTACCATTTGAAGGAGGCAAGTAATCTAACCCCAAACAGTTCTTCTTAATTATATTTATCCATAAATAATTTAAACTTTGAATTTATATTCCACTAAATTTTCTTTAAACTAAATACTTTTACATGAACATTTGCATTTGTATTATCAAATTGGAAAGGCATTCATCTAATGTATTCATATGAATGTATCAAGAGAATAGGCAAGTCCAAGTTATGCACTAAAATACAAGGATGGAGATGTGGGCCAGCATTATGAGGGGCTGCAATGTCTGTGGTGAGACTACTGTAACATACCCATATCTACTCTGTAAAGGTATTTTGTAAGTTACAATGTAATTAAAGGTAGATTTATACAAACTGGTGCGTTGCTAATGTTCGAATGCTCTGAACATGAAGTGGAACATTTATTATTGTTGCTATAAATATTTGCACTGTATCAAAATGTACTTTGGTCTGAGAGGCTGACACAGCTGCACTTCCTACGTCTTCTGATAATGGAGGACAATGGTAAAAAATAGTTACATGGCAATACAAAACAAAACAAAACAATACTAAAATTGTCTCTGTTTCTGGCTCAACTGAAAGCATAATGATGTCTGGATATGCCAAACATAAGCTGAATAGAATGGGCACAGGCATATCTTCCAGTTTTTACAGGACTCCAAATCCATTGAATGAGCACAGCTCCAAAGGAGATAACAGCATTATTTAATTTCTTAATTAAATCATCCATCTCTCTTTCCTGCAAAGCAAAATGTTTATGGCTCAGTTATAAAAACTTTTCTTCTTTTTGCCCATTAAACCCTGCAAGATGCTTTATACATTACGCCTTCAAAGAAAAGTAGAGATGCAAAGTTCCTGTGTGTCTGAGGACCTTAGAAAAACTGCCTTGAGGAAGACTTTAAAAGATCGGCGTTTGAAATAACATTCTAATGTTATAGTTAAGTACCTGAGAATCATCATCATGAAAAAGGAACATGGTAAGAGAAATGCATGCATCGGGAAGATGAGGACTGCTGGTATACTGAGCCCATCTGTCCATCCCGTAACAGTGAGACTGTTCTCTCCTCATGTGCAGCTCTCAACAGATTCAGAAAGAGCTCTTAGGCAGTTACTTTAATAAAGCCTGACCTAGCATTTGAGTGCCTAAAGAAGGGCTTGGAAACCAAAGGTGAATATTTTTAAAAGCATATCTAAATTTATCTGTTCCACTTTTTTCTATTATTTGTTGAACAATAATAATACTGCTTCTTGTTTACAAAGCCCCTTGGGATCTCCAGCTGAAAGATGCTATTCAATTACTGCCATGAAATCATTGTTAAAAATGAGATTCCTTATTATGCCCATTTTCTAATCAGCTCAAGAACACTAAGTTCAAAAGTTCACCTTGATTCTAACTGGCTTTCTAATCTGTTCAGGAAATTGAAAAGAGAAGGCAGAAGAAAAACTGTCCCATGATAACAAAACAAAGAGAGAAAAGAGCAAGTAAAATTAAAGAGACAGTAAAATAATTGTTAGAAGGCAAGAGAAAAAATCCAATTATAAGTATGATTGATTTCATAAATAGAGTGCTAGCAACATTAGTTTTGTCTTTATTCCTGCTATCATACATTATACACAATTCCTAATAGATTTTTTTAAATTATTTTATGTCATTCCCTTATCAAAATCTCTCAGAGAAGAAACAGCTGAGAAACTAAATTATTTGTGAACCTGCCTGCCCATAAAATACTTTTAAAAGTTAATTTAAGATATGTCAGATTGAAGGAGGTTTTTTCCTCTAGTTATGATGTTGATCTAACACAGATATAAAACCATCCCATCAGACCCACAGCTTCGTGGTAACCAGTACAATCACTTCCCAAGAAATACAAGGCTAAGGCATTGTCGCACATACTGCCAGACTTCTTGTTGATACCAAAATCTGTAATATAATGTATGAAAAGGTAATTTAAAATGTCTTTACTTGAAATTTCCAATATAAAACACATTAAATGGATATTATTTTAATAAATTATTGGTGACTAGGTTCTAGGAAATTTATCATTATGATGTAAATATTAAACTTTCCCAAACACACCATCAAATTTTTAAAGTTTCTTTCTAAGACTTATTTTCTTAAAGAAACACTTCCTCTTGATTTGGCAAAAGAGAAATAGTTAAAGTTTACACTAGATGAAAATGTCATATGTTAGAATGAAGCAAAATCATTTTACACTTCTGAGATATTTTCCCGTATCTTTTTTTCAAAACACCATACACTCATGGGGCAAAGGCACGTTCGACCCATTCATTGAACCATCTGTTCAAATAGAGAAAAGTAAATTATGTCCATGTGTTCCTTTCCTCCTGGTATAACAAAATAACATTGTTTGTTGGGAAAAAACAGATAACCATAAAAAACCACCACCTTTAAGCATAAATATTAACCTACAGTTCCAGTTCTAACCCATGTACACAGAAATCTGCTACAACATTTGCTGTTTCCACTTCTCTGAAGTAATTGTGTATTTCCCTTAAGTATTTTGGGTTTCAGATATGATTTATATTTCCAGAAGTTCAATACAGCAAGCTGCATGGCAAGTTCATCTGCCATAATTTAATTGACAGACACTATGTTCCTTCATAGTCAACAGCAAGAAACAGCTCCCTTAGAAGATGAGTCATCCCATTCTGTAATAGAGGTTGAAATAAAACGAGATGGATTGCCTTTCTACGGGCATAAAACCATCTGAGGTCAATATTGTAAAACTGACATCCAACTTACAGGTATCTATAATTGGACAAAATGAATCCCGCTCCTTAGTTCTCAAATCATTAAAATTAAATCTAAATGAGAGCAACATTTAGTGCAGATGACCGGTCTACCCTGCCTTAGTCATTTTTTCCAGTTTCAGCAACAGTATTAATCTGTTTGACTATCACTGCTGACTGCAGTTTTCACCTTCATGCTTCGCATATTAAGACATGTCAAGCCAGCGCTGTGATCTGATCACATCCACGTTCTGATTTTGGCATGCCTGCAAAGGGTGGTGAGGTGCAACCAAAGATAACCTATGGAAACAAAATGGCTTAAAATACATTGCAAAACCTTGCAAAAATGTGCAAATGTTCTAGAAAGTGATCCTATTGCAGAAGGGACAGAGGTTTCTCATAATATGTTGCACTGACAAAGTAAGTTTCAGATACATCAGAAATATGCATCAGTAATTAATACAGCGTATAAAAGAGCTAAATCACACTGGGTGAGAATTTCTGAGGTGAGTCGACACTATTCAGGAGAAGTACATTGAGAATACAGAACATGGAGTCACACATCAACACTGCCTGCTCGCACTTAGCTGTTTTACATAAAACTTATCTGGGGCACTGATAACTATGTGCAATAAAAGGTGCAGGTTCTGCAGACAAAGCATAATGGTCTGTTTTATTAACCTAGTCCTGTGTGTGTTTTAAATTAGGAAGTGCCAAGGTAAAAACTGCAGTGAAATGAGTAAGAATCTTGCTTAAGGAAAACTTCAGAGTTTGGCCTTTACATGTTAGTAGTTAGCTTTCAAACCTTTGTACTTATTTCTAATTGCTTATATCATGTAATATTGTTTTAGTGCCACACAACAGGAAACAATTACAGTTCTATTTTAAAATAAACAGAGTAAAAATATTTTGTAAATCAATAGCCAATCTGCCACTATGCTGCAAGTATTTGGCAAGGAAAAAAGTTGTTTATAATGCATGTCAGTGCAAGTTTAAACGTTCTTTTCTGCATCAGAACTGATGCAATTGCAATACTTTTTTATGCCATTCTTCTTAAGAAGCAGTAGTCCCTCAGCAATGTGATATTATTTAATTTTATCAGGCTGTTTTACATTTGTGTTGATGAAACAGCAAATAAGAATATGAGGACTGTACTTCGATGCTATAGCTATGGAATAAAATGGACTGACGGATTTTCTTTTTAAAATTATATTAATACAAAAAGCCAGAACAAGACCTAACCACCACCTTAATTTTAAGTTGCAGAACTTGACAGAAACTTTGGCTATGTCTTCTCTGAGGCTATTCTCTCTTCAGAGTATCTAAGATATAAGGCTAAGGCTAAAAACAGACTGATGGATTGAAATTCTTCCAGTAAGGTTAACTGCCGAAACCATTTCCACATCCTTTGGGCTCTAAAGTGGCAACAAATCCACCTTCAAACCACTTCATCCACATTCTCATCTTCTTATTCTCCTGGCAAAGGCAGCAAGACTGCACATTCCATGGATACATTCCTGCCTGGCTCCCAGTGTTCCACCCTTGTAATCTGCTATAGCCTGGGCACAATACCCACTGGTAATCTCGTTGAGAGCCGCGTGCAGAGGGGTCCACACAGAGACAAGCACGTGCACCTCGACAGCGGTGGGCTGTAAGAAGGGAGGGCTGAGACTGATCTGGAGCAAAACTGGTGGAAGAACGTAACTCTGCCTCAAGGCTGAGGTGTCAGCGACCAGCCAGCAACCAGACAAAATGAGCTTGGCCTGGAATTAACACGAGGAAGAAACCAGCAGCAGGAGATGAAAGGGATAATGATCTGATATTTGATTCACCAAACCATGAAGTGCTTAGGCCAAAATTCTGGTGATGTAGACCTAGCATGATAAAACACTGTGCATATTTTCACTCAGAGACCATGAGGTATGTGAGGAAGATCCTCTGAAGACTCCAAAATAGCAGCCTCCAGGAGGCATGACAGCTGTGCAGAGGTCTGTGACATGTCCTTGCAGAGGGAAGCCACGTTGATACAGGAGCATGGGCCGTGGCTCCCTGGGTGCAGCCAGGCCATGGGCTGCAGAGTGTGGTAGGAGTGAGTTAGGGATGTGTGCTTGTGTGTCCTTCAAGTGCTGTTATTTGCCATTGCTCCCATTTACATAGAGTTTTTTTCAGTATTATTGTGGAACTACTTTTAGATATTGTCATTAGTGTTAGTTAATAAAACAAATATTCGCACTGAGCAAAAGCTTGTCTCTGTCCCTGGCGCAGCCTCATCCTCACGGTGCACCTCGACAAAATCAGGCATTTGGGCAGGAGGCAATATAACTGAGAGCTGCAAACCCATCTCTGTGTTCTTAAATAAGTCTGACATACTGAAAGATAAAAATTTTTTAGAAAGTGTAATAGTGGGGTAACCAATGAGGTTAGGGAGATTGCCTCCATAAATATTAATAGTATGCTCTTTCTGCTACAAAGTAGAATGATATTTGATATATACCTTTGTAACTTTTTACAAGACAGAGAAAAGGTAATTAGGATTGAAGGGTCTTTTATGTGTAACTACTGTACCTCTTCAGTACATGAAGATTGTGTGCCTGACCTAAAAGAAGTGAACAGCAGGCCAAGGAAAAGCCTTCTGTTCATTTATGCTACAAAAAAACTCCTCTATCTTAAAAGCCATTGTCTAGCTTGTACAGATCTATTTGTTTTCTAATTACTCTTTTGTATCAAGTACTATAGAGGTGTTCATATTCCAGAAGCCTCATTTCAGTTACAATTAGGTAGATTAAGAAAAGAGTGATAAAAGCTCTGACAGTACCTAAATTAGCCATTGCCCAGTTTTGCCAGTAGTGCTCAATTGTGATGGTCAAACATTATCCCATAGGGTCGCAAGAAAGCCTACCTTGAAATGGCAAGAACCAGAGGTTATTAGCACCTGTCCAACTTTACTACTGATCTAATATTATTGGAACTCTTAAGGAGGCAGGAAATTCATGTGTTTTTTTTAGTAATATCCACAGAACAAAAAGATCTGTCCCACTCTGAAAAATGTTTTCCTTCAATTGCTTGTTAGTAATCTCATTCTTTTCAAAATGAAAAATGACTGTAATATGCACATGATATTAGGAGCCAAGGTAAGTTAGAACAGACTTTTTTTTTTTTTTTTTTTTCTTTTTTTTGCCTACTGCAGAACAGAGGTCCAAAACTAGTTCTGTTCCCAGTATTTTGACATTGAAAGATATCTGGGTAAAGATGATGAAGATGTTCATTCTCATATCCCACTGTTCATTCTTTTCTGCACTTCTGTCGATGCTTTTGAGAAAGTCTAAAGAAATTCTTTCATCTAATTTATATGCCCTTCTTATGCCTGCGTGCTGTCAGTTTAGATGTCACCTGCAATAACAATGAAAAATTGCTGTGTGCCTCATGCTCTATTCTTTTCATCTGCTTTAGAAGCTCACTCCAGCTACCAGAAGGGAGTTCAGTTGTGAGTAGTAACAAATCTAATTTAACTTCACTAAGTCACAGTTTTCTCATCTTGATAGCTATTCTGTACAACCTGGAAAACTCATTAATGGAAAAACTCTTAAAGTCTACTTCAAATCTTTTATGGGAATGGACGAAATTACCAAATAGAATGCATTTCTTAAAAAGACAGATAGTTTAAACATCCTCAATTACAATTGTGAGTACACTACATACTTATTGACACAAGCAGTACCTTCCTATCGCTTATTGTAGAATCTTGATCGAGTGTGCTTAACAATAGTGATCAACATGCAGAGAAATTTAAAATAAAGATACCCACTACTGTTAGTATGTAAGTGAGCTGTAATTCACTTACTTGTATTACTTGAGGAGGTAGCATATCCTTTCTTTTAAAACTCTGATTAAGAATATACTAGGCAGACAGACACTCACTCAAAAGGCATTAGCAGTGTAATATGTCACCATTTAAGTTCTGTGTTAACTAAGGAGGCAGACAGCTCCTGTAGCCTTCCACCATGAGACAAAAATTGCATCTCATTAATGTGACCCTTAGGATAACCCACAGCAAAATCTGGATATTGTTGTGGTTTAACCCGGCAAGCAGCTTAGCACCACACAGCCTTTTGCTCACTCCACCCCCCCACCCAGTGAGATGGGGGAGAGAATCTAGAAAAAAAAGTAGAACTCATAGGTTCAGATAAAAACTGTTTACTAAGACAGAAAAGGAAGAGAGAAAAAAACACTAATGATAACAATAATACATATATGTACATATATTTACAGACGAAGTTATGCTCAATGCAATTGCTCACCACCCACTGACCAATGCCCGGTCAGTCCCAGAGCAGTGGCTGTCCCCTCCAGCCACAGTTTTATAACCCCGCATAGTTTTAAAAGTTTTTTTTTCGCATGATGCCATACAGTATGGAATATCCCTTTAGTCAGCTTAGGTCAGCTGTCCTTGTTCTGTCCCCTCCCATCTCCTTGTGTCTCCAGCCCTTCCACTGGCAGGACAGTGTGAGAAGCTGAAAAACTGAAATGTCCTTGGCTCTGTGCAGCACTGCTCAGCAACAACTGAAACAGTAGTGTGTTACAAACAAACATTGTTTTTCTCCTAAAGCCAAAACATAGCTTCATACCAGGCATTGTGCAGAAAATCAACTCTGTCGCTATGAAATCAGGACAAAGTTACTTAGTCTTGTGTGTCAAAAAAAAAAAAAAAGACAAAACATCTGTGTCCCAAAGCTCTTAAATTGTAGAATTCTTCTGGGAGAGGAAAAAGAAAAATGACAAAAGTTGAGCAAAGGAAAAAAGAGAAAAGAAGGAAGTAAGAAATGTTTTCTGAGGATGACCACAGAGAATCAATGCTCTATTGTTTGTGAAGAAAGCAAAGAACTTTTTCTCATCCTTGCTGCTGATGAAAAGAAGTGATATGCTCGGAATATGCTAAAGAACTGGACAATTTATTCCAACACATACTTCCTGATACTTATCCATTTCCAAAGCATAACCACTTCTGGCGTGGTAGAAGCAAGATTTTAAAGGCAGTCCTGTACATAGCATGACAGTATATTTTATCGAAAGCAGTATAAGGACAAGCCAAGATAAACAAAAAATAAACTGCTAGGCTAAAAGTGAGTTAAGAATACAAGCTTACAGCCATACACATACATACAGGAAGTAAACCCTGAATTCTGAACCATCAGTGGCTACAGCAGCCACAGAATTTTGTGACAGACGAAGACAAGTTCAATGCTTTTCTTACACAGCCTTTCACTAAACAAATGAATATTTTTCAAAGATGTCAAAGGAACTTAAGTATACAACAAGGGAGTCAAGAATTCATCTTGCTTTACTTTAGATGCCTACTATATAGAAATCTACAACTCAGCTGGTCAATTGTGACTAACAAAAGCCTAATCAATATATTCAATAGTGCCTAGCACACAGTTACTCTCACTTTAAGTAAAGAATACATCTAACACAGGGTGATTAATTCAATCTACAAGTTTCCATCTTCCCTACTGATGTCAACAATGCAAGCATTTTCATCTAAGCCAGTCATCCTGGGCACTCTTTACAATCAATGGACTGCAGAGTATTCACTACAACCCATTGTGTTCTACACCATTTTTTTTCCCTCTCCTTAAAGTAGGTTTCCAAAGCAGATGCGCCTTTAAAGTGTCTGCTTCTGTCCACTGACTATGAAAGAGACTAAGGGTGACTAAGTCATCTACCTATTGCAGGTATTGAAAACTGTCTTAGTGCCTGCAAATGTGAACCCTCCTGAAGTGCCAGCTTGTTGCCTCTGGGGCGATGTTGAACTCTAGTGTTAAGAAACTGTTTTCTACTCAACCCAAACTTAAGAGTGATAGGATTGAACATTTTTAACACTGCTGATCCCTTTAAGTTTTCATTTTCATACAATCATAGAATCATTAAGGTTGGAAAACACAGTCCAACCGTTGACCCAACACCACCATGCCCCAATGCCCACCAAACCATGTCCCTAAGTGCCACATCTACATGTTTCTTGAACACCTCCAGGGAAGGAGACTCTACCACCTCCCTGGGCAGCCTGTTCCAATACCTGACCACTCTCTCAGAGAAGATGTTTTTCCTAACATCCAACCTGAACCTCCCCAGCTTGAAGCTGTTATCTCTCACCCTATTACTAGCTACTTGGGAGAAGAGGATATCTTCCTGCACTTCTGATCAAAGAGAGAAAGGACGAGTAACACAAGAATTATCATTCTGGCTTTGTTCCAGGATTTCAAATCAAAACTTCCCATTCTGGGTCTGGATATTCCCATTTCAGCGCAATCAATAGTCTTCCAATTCATTAAGTCAACATTCAGGAAAACCAGAAAATGGTTCACAAGCTGAATCCTTCTTTATGGATACATATCACCGTCCTGAAGTAGAAATGGTTTACTGACTATGATAAAAACATACCTATTGCTACCAGCATCTGATTGCTATTCTATAGCAAAGAAGCACTATGATGATGAATAGTCACGGTCATGTCTGCCTTGAGAAGCCTGCTTAACTTTTAAAATACACAAAACGCAGTAGGAAACTCTTCCTATGCAGAAGCTTCTGAAGGTTATGAGGTTATGTTTTAACAAGTAGTTTGAGTTCAGGAAAAGGGAAAAATCAGCTCTCCTGATTTCTACTTAAACCACAAATGCTGAAATACTTGCTGTGAAAAGAGAAACTACAGTGCACTGTTATTCCCATGTATTCATAAACTGTTTTTAAGGAGTACCAAAACCATGCGACTGCCGTACTAAAACTTTTACTTTTTTTTTTGAAGCGTTATGCAACCCCTCCCTGGAAGTGTTAAAGACTAGGCTGGATGGGGCTCTGAGCAGCCTGGTCTAGTGGGAGGTGTCCCTGCCCATGGCAGGGGGGTTGGAACTAGATGACCTTTAAGGTCCTTTCCAACCCAAACCATTCTGTGATTCTATGATTCAATGATTCTATGTAATTGCTTTCTATACATTAGACTTTTGAGCTGTAAACCAAACAGGCAAACAACAACAACAAAAACAGTCTACAAGTTTAGTACTTCCCTGAAGGACACTCAATATGACTGTAAAGAGAGAAGCAATGATTTTCATGTAAAAGTTTAATTCCATAAGGTGAGACTTTAAAAACATACTCCAAATATTGAGAGGTTTATAACAAACCACAGATGCTTGGTTTCTGTAACCGATACCAACTTTAAAATCCCATGCATTTGGTAAGAAATAATATCGTCTCCATTTACCTGTGACTGAGGATGACTTTTATCATGTTCTTCTGTGTTAAAATGAAGTCCAAATTGCAAAAGTAAGGCTAATTCAATATAATTTCTGGAGAAATGGGTTTTCCCAGGTAAGTTTTTTGATGCCTACTTTTTCTGAAAATTACAGTATTTTATTACAAGTTAAATGGTAAAGCCATTAGTAAGGCAAAAGAATATATATATATTCCTAGCCAGAAATGCAGATCTTTTTGTTTCAATGGAATTGACAGCTATTGCAACTCTGTGATTCAGAAATCTCAAAGCTAGCATGAAAAAGATGTAACTACTGTTAGATTAACATCTGTTAATGCAGACTGTTTCGTCTGTAGTCCAGATTATGAGGTATATCATAAAAAAAACCTGAATCTAAAGTTGTTGAGTTGGCAGGATTTTTTGCTTAACTAGAAAAATTATGTTTAAACACTGACAAAAATCTTTCTCTCCCACAAAATGGAATTCTGGTATTTTGCTAAAAGATTTTACATAGACAATTTTTAAGATGTTTAAACATAATTTTTCTAGTTAAGATTAAACCCCACTAACCCAACAGCTTCAGATTCTGATTTCTTTTAAACCAATCAAAACCAGTATTTTAGTAAAGAAACCAACAAAGCCCAAGGGTAATTTTTTGCTTTTCCTATAAGTGTTTTTCTGTGGTTTTTGTTGTTGTTGTTGTTTGTTTGTTTGCCTCAGCTAGCTTTTCAGCAGAGGAATCTCATCTTCTTTACTTGCCAGAATCAACCTAGAACACTCTGCAGATATAACTGAATATACTGCTTTATTGGTCCTTTATTTGTATACTCAGTTATCATTTGACTTAGACATAGTACCAACACTTGTCACAAACAATAGCTGTCTAAATAAGTGCTAGCTAATGTTAGAGGCAAGTATTTTAACTGAATTTCTCTTTTGCACAGTTTCAAGCATATGAGCTCTTCTATAATGATTTTATAGTCATTACTAACTACTTTCTGCTATAAGATCTGATTTCCATAAGAAAAGCAGTAACACTAGCCTCTATTATTTTGAATGCTTGAGAAGTTCTGATATTCAGGGCTGATGTTTAGGTACCAACTGTACCAAAACAATCAAGATGCTATATTACATTAACATAAATATATAATCCAATACATTACATGCAGCATATACAACTTACAAACAAAAGCTACTGCATTCAAGCATGTGTAATACACATCACAGTGAACTATAAGGCTGTCTCACAAAAATTGTACCAATAGTACACCTACAGCAAGCTAAGAGGAATAAATAACTCCAGATTAAGACCAATGGTTCTCTTCCCAGACTGCTCCAGGTACCCTCAGTAATTCATTTAAACCTAGCTCTGGTGTCCTTATATTATACTGTGTCCTGCAACATACACTAACCATCATGCTTGTTGATCCTGACCATGGCTTTTAAGAGGTACAGCAAATTAAACAGTGGCAATAACATTTAATAGTATTGCCTTGCTAGTGGAGAGGGAGGCAAAAAATAAAATTAGAAGACACAAAATATGCACTTGGGTGTGCAACTTAAATCTATCATTGGCAGGCAGGAGTATTGATAAATGGAAGACAAGTTTTATCATTTCCAGCAAAATACATGAGATGACTTTGATATTTTATTTGCATTACTGAAAATAATTCAGGCAGCATATTTTTGTTCTGACTGTAATGCTGTTTCCTTATTTGTCAAATGGTGGAGCAACTTAATGAAATCCAATGGAAAACACAACCTAGAAAACCTTAAAAAGAACCATCAGGAATGAATAGGCATAAAATGAAAATCACTTTCAAAATTTATCAGACTAATATATGCTGGAAAATTTTAAATCACAGCTCTTTCTTGAGTTATACCAGTGCCTACTTTGTTTTAAGAAAAGTACTCAATATGCAAGGCTGCAGGCTTCTGTGTTCAGTTTTAATTGAAGGAAATTCCACTAATTACTTATTAATCCAGTACAGTGATTTTTCATATGCTTTGTTCATTCAGAATAAAATCTGTGCCTTTAAAATTTTAATAGATGGAAGCTAGACTGTGGCAAATATAAACAGATTTTTTCACACTCATATCAGTGGTTCAAATCCAGATAATGTTTCTAGGGACCAAGAGAAACCATCTGTTTAGAAGCCTACATGAAATGAGTTGATGATCTCAAATATAACCCCTGACGGGAGTATGTTCTTCACCTGCTTGATTGACACACATACTGATAGACAGCAGAGAACAAAACTGACCTATTTTCACATCAACAGCTGATGAAATATAAAGACCAAAGACGAAATATATTGCCATGGCAAAAAGCAGAAACTTGTATTAATATTGTTTATACAAAAATTCTTCTGCAGACAATAGAGAGATAATTTCAGTTGTCATCATCTGAGGTTGGTAAATAGGTACTAAATTATGCAAAACAATTAGAGTCAGGGACAGTCTGTTATTCTAAATGTCTATATAGTTGTTTTTTTCACATGCTTTTGTATGTATGTAACTAGAAATGTCTCTCTAGCTCAGAACAGTCAAAATATCTTTAAAGTGGGTGAGAGCTAGTTGAATTTTGACACAAGGTTTAAGCTAAAATAGACTGATCTAAATGCAAAGTAACTCATCCACTCTTCACAACAAATGTTTCTTCCTGTCCAAGTTGTTTGTCTCCCCACCTACATTTTTATTATCTATATCTCCCTTATTTACAGGATCCATTTCATTTACTCTCTGATCAAACCAGATATTACTGTTATCACGGAAGAAGTTTAAAGCTAATACTTAATTTTATTTTTTTATTAATTCAGACAGGCAAAACCATATTCTGCAAACAGTTCTGAAACTAATACAGAAGCTAGAGAAACTATCCTTGAAAAAAGTTTTCAGAATCTACTGCACAAACACCATTCTCCCCTCATGTTTTAACAGTATATGTAGTGTAGTGTCCATACGCTCGAAAATGGTTAGCTACTACCATCACCCTTTCAAGAGAGTTCACTTTGTCACAGAGAACACTTTACAGGTTCTTCCACTTCATCTGTCTCCTCACCAAGAAGAAAGTGCCTTCAGCACCTTCCCCCCTAGGCTGTCATACTCTGCAAAAATGACCAGGAAGTCTCTAGTCAATTTTCCACATGGATAGTTCAAATAAAGAATTGCTACAAGCAATCCTGTGGCTTTCTTGTACTTAATTCCTTTTTAATACAAAAGTAAATTCCAATAAGCATATATAACAGTAGCTTTTATGCATTGCAGTATCACTGCAAAAGAAACCATACCTACACTTTGATTATCTGTGTTCTAAAATAGCAATAAAATAACAGAGATCCCAAACTCAGACTGACTACAAATGAAGCAAATCCTGTTATATGACACTTGTATGGGTCTAGATCATGACATTATGAATGCACACTAGCACTGTAGTGCTGGCTTCCAAGACTGACAGCAAGCCACTCTTGATCCGCCTGAATGGGCTTGCAAATAAAGCTGCAAGCATGTCCATTTTGTCTGGCCACGATGTCGCAAAGTGATAAAACAATTTGGAAGAACTGAACTCATCCTCCCTTTCATGGTGCTACCTGTGATCTGGGAACCATCACAGAGGAATCAGTTCACTATCTCTGTACAACCTCCATCAAGACCTAACATAGCATTTGTCTGTAATTTGTCCGGTCTAGTATCTGATTTAGTGGTTGGCAAACCCGCCCACGGCAGGGGCGTTGTAACTAGATGATCTTTGAGGTCCCTCCCAACCCAAGCCATTCTATGATTCTATGATTTTATAATTCAGCAACACTTGTCAGGTTTTGTTGTTGCTGTTTCAGGTTTTGTTTTGTTTTGTTTCAAGTTCATACAGTATTTGAACAAGGTGACTCTTGATCCGTAATGAGGGAATCTACACATTTTCACAATAATAATCAAACTCCTTTAAGCAGTGGCTGAGATAAAATTCAACGTAACTAGAGAATTTCTGCTGAAAGCCATTTATCCCAGATTTATGACAGGTTCAGAACAAAAAGAAAGCACAAAATCTTTGTAAGGACTATAAACCAGTTTTTTACAATAAATACCAGGAAAGAAGAAAGATCACAGTGAAATGCTCTTCCTTCAGGAGATAACTTATCTATTAATACGTAACAAAGAGTTTCATATTCTTAGGACCCTGAAGTAATGAACATATGAAATGCCAGACTACCAGCTTGTAGCCTTCTGAATAGACATGGCTGGAGACAAAAATTGTAAATGTTCTCCACTTAAAGGTGACCTTGATCTTCAATGTTGATTGAAGAAAACAACCAGCAGTGACTTTCTCCATGTTCACTCTGCCCATGACCTTTTTGTTCCGCTTATGATGCAGACAGATGTTTATTTCCCTCTTCCGGTAATTTGTCTCAATTATTACCATTACCTTCTTGGCAAACCTGATTTTAAATACATTTTTTGTTCTGCCTTCAACTGAGTTAGTTAGACCAAGGATAACATGAAAGTCCATTCTCAGCCTTTTAGGAGAGCAGTCCCAGAATATGGACAAGTCATAGCATAAGAAATCTCTCCATCTCTATTCTTTAAAGCAAGCTGCTAACAACTACAGTACCCTGCATGGAGGCCTGTTTTCACCTCAGAAGGTCTTCGTGATTACTTGACCATGTCTACACTAGGAATGCTTTGCTGGAATAAGTGTTTTCTCTGCCAGTCACTCCTGATTGGCCTTGACAGGCAATCAGAGTTTCCCACCAGGTGATCTGTTATTTAGTTGTCAACACACCGAAGTACAAACCTGAAAAACTAGCTTGATGTGTGGAGCTCCCACCTTTTTGTAGCAGGGGTTCCAAGTAAATAAAGGAGCATCATGTTTAATGAGAGTTCTGTATCACATTCATCTGTAACTCACTCCAAAAGGAAAGCAAAAGGAGAGACAACAGAGAACAACTGCAGTTTAGAAATGGATTTTGCTACATGAATGATACATACAAATCACTCTCAATATCAAACTAGAAGGCTGCCACAGTATTGTGGATTATGACAATTCACTAGAAAGCATATTTTCACTGTACCTGCTATCTTGTTCAAGTCTAATGGCACAAACTCGTGAGCAGTCCAATTACTGCTCTTGAATAATGAGGGACAGATAAAGCTCTATCTGGCTCCAGTAAACTTGATTAACTGCAGAATTGTAACTTTGGTATCATGTAATTCATCTCAACTCCCTGAAAATATACAAGGCAGAACAAATTTTGGACTTGAATTAATACAATTTTCTTTGGAAATACTAAAAATTGCAACTTTAAACCTCCACTTTAATTTTACAGTCAAAATGGAGTATAATGGAGTATAAAAATAATATTGAAGTATAAAAAGTAGTAATGGTGAATGTCATCACATGTTTAAAATGGCTACAGATTTGTTGAGACATCATTTTTTGCAAAATTGCATTTTTTATTGAATGTTGCATTTTTTCTTCCAACAGAAATATTGCAAACTCCTTTCATCACTCTCTTCTATATTGTTTACTTACAGTTTATTTTAATTAATATTCCATGCTATGCAACATCCTCAGAAAAAAGTCCCTGTCCTGAGCAAGTTAAATCAAAGCAGTTTCATATATTTCAAGTTTGTCTGACTCTTAAATATTTACTCCTAAATCCTTTGTCAGTTAGTATCCAGTGTTTCTGTAACTATAAAGATAACTTCATTACTACCTGACTTCTACGTCAACACAACACAATGAAATATGTATTCTACATTTGAATGGGAAACCTGAGGAATACTGCAGTAAGGGCACTGAAATGTTAAATCCATTCATCAATAAAAGGTTTAACCTAAGAAATGTGGCTAAGTAAGTAATTTGGATAAGATGCTGCAACTTTTTGTTTATACATGTTTCAGTCTTTATTTAAATGATTAACTGATAGAGGATTTTATGAGTCATCTTGCTCTTAGTCTCTTTACTAATCCACCTACTGTCCATACAGCAAAATTTCAATATTCTGTGGGGCTATTTTCTTGTATTGCTGCTCATTTTTCCCCCCAAACTTGCAAGTCTAATCCTCACACGTGAAACATGAGATGCAGTAAAGGAGATTTCCAATCCAAACAGAATTAGCTCTATGAGGTTAACCCTATCTCTTGTCCTTACTTCCTTGCTGCTGTCAATCCTAGTCCCTCTTTTTAGTCTGTTACTGGATGCAGGGTTGATTATGAGACAGGTAACAAATGGGCTTCCTATTTATCTCCCTGATATAACATTTTGGATCTACCTAGTCCAGAACAGTTTCCTGCTATATGAGATATTTCCTTGGTATTTGTAGACACCCAACACAATCCCAGAACACATGAGGAAAATTAGAAACTCGTAAATGAGAGTGATGGGTTAATCACTAAAGAAAACAAATATAATTACTTGAAAGGATATCACTTGCCAGTTTGCTTTGTCTCAGAGCTCTTCTGAGTTGTGGTCAAACAATAAGCTTCACACAAGTGAAGCTTTTATAAGCCAGCTAATCTGATTTAGTTACAGTGATCTTCTCCTTTTAAGATTTACAAATATTAATACAATTTACAAAATGTATAGGTGTATGCTTAGACCTTTAATGTTAATTGATATTCAATGATCTGATGCACTCTTTGGGAATAAAAATTCCTGGGAATTCTGAAGGCTCCCTAACGAATCTGTGAAATGATACATAAATCCTCCAAATCCTCCACCTGCTCACATTCATAGACACTGGAGCAATGCAAACGCAGAACACTTCCCTGTTCCCCCAGAATTGACAAAAGCAAACAAGGAATTTGAACTTTACCATGTTTCTTCACAGAATCTTTCCAAAAGTAGTACATTTTCTTGCTGAGTTTTACACTCTTCACATACTCATATATGTATATTAATAGCAGAAGACACTACATGTTACCATAAGAGTATTTCACATCGTTACATTCCTGTATTTCTACTTTTTATTTCAGGACAATATATAGAAGGGAAGTTTAAGCTTGCCTGACAAATGCAGAGATGGAAAAGCTTTGCAATATTCAAACACAATAGATAGGAAATATGCATATTACAATTTCATAAATACTTAAAATCAATTCAGTGGTGATATAAAAATAATAATGTTTAGGTTATACGAATATAGTGGGCCAATTGAAAATTGCCCTCCAGAATATCGTGTTTAGTGTGCAGCTCACAAACTCTGAAATCATATGTGGCAAGCCATCAATTTTCAGATCATAAAAAGTCTTTTTTTTTTTTTTTTTTTTAAATCAGATCCACCTTAGGAAAATGCATATTAGCTCAGAAAACAGGAGAAGAAGTCAATTACATAAATAAATCATTAAGAAGCCATGACGACAAGCTCGGGTTCTCCACCTGGACTATAACAAATGTACTAGAACCATGGTTTCTGAACTGATGACTGTTGGCGCCATTTGGCTTATGTTAAAGAGATTTTATTTTTCACAGAACTAATGTTCAGTGTGTGCTGAAAATTATGCTCCTATAAACCTGGAACTAGGATACTCATAAATCACTACATTTTCTAAAAATCCTGGCAAGCATGCCAAAATATGACCAATGGAAACATGTTTATTATTTTGTAAGCCTCAATCAATCCCAAAGAAAAGAAGCAGAATTTTGAAGCTTCAATTCAATGTTGATCAATCAGTTTCAGAAATTAGGAAGCTTAAACTAAAGTACGAAAACCACCTCATACATAGAAAATAAAAAGTAACTCCCATTACAATGATGTATGTAGAAAGCATGATTTTTATGCTAGAATAAAAGTCAAAAACAGCTTAGAATAAATATTACCTAGAAATTCTGATATCTTCTGTAATGCACCACTTCTACCTTTGGTGAACATTGAATATAAAATGGATGCAGTGGCATGTTTTTTTTATGTACTCCTCTTAAACAACATTGAACCACAGTAAGTTTGAACTACCAAACAGCTATTTCTCTCTCAATATTTTTCAGGATATACAATGTTTTAAAGAGAACACTAAGTTCGTGTCTGAAATATTATAAGCTAATTCTAGAACTAATGTTCCACTATTGCTATAACTGGAAAAGATTATAGGTTTCCTCCTTTGCTTCTGATCCAGCTGGTTTGTTCTGTACATTTGACAACAGCAGATTAATAGTTTTTCTGACATATTCTTTCCCCTTTCCTGCCTTCCATTCCCTCCTTCACTCTTCAAGGGAAAAAAAGAACACTGCAACAATAAATTATATTGCCTAAATTAGGACGAAGACTCAAGAAGTAGTGGCGTTCTTGAAATTAGTTTAAAATACAAATCTTTACTTAAAGTGGCAACAAATTATATACTAATGGTACATTTATGACTACCAGCTTATAATAATTCAGTTCAGCAAACAGGTGACAAGGTGATAAATCCTAAATAGCCTGACAAGACATCCCCAGTAAAAATCATTTTAGCTTGTTAAAAAATCCATTACATATAACTTTCCCTAGAATTTGATTTTGAATTAAAACAAAACAGGCTAGGCTATTATCTGAGTTAAAAGATAATGCAGAAATTTGTCTTACCAAGTTAACAACATACTGTACAGGCTTTAATAAAACTATAATTTCATAAGCCGGGGCTAAAAAAAAAACATTTGCAGCCAGCAGAAAGCAGGAGGTATGATGAACAAAATCTTAGTGAAAAGACAGGTCCAGGGCAAAGTAGCACTGAGATTTTGACCATTTTGTCCTTCTCTGTAGGGAGTTATCCCACACAAGTCTAGACAGAAAGATCATTTTCACTCCCAAGTTGTTACACAGTCATTACTGGGATAGTCCCTGCAGGTAGCAATCAATGAGACACAAACGTTTCAGTATGGATTGGCAGGTGTTTTCCATCTCCATCTAAAGTGAATAGAAAAATAAAAACAGCATGCAGAAAAGATGCCACTATTGTTCAGTCTAGATTAGTCAAAATTCAGCTAAAATAGAAATAATTCTTCACACTCATACAAGGTATCTGCTCTCATTGATGACATCTGTTTTTCACATCATTTGTTGGAATAGAAGGAGACTTGTACAAAAAGCAAAGTATAGGAAGTCAACATCTATTACAGTTTAAATTTGCACAGCTAGGGCACCAAATTTATTATGCCACTGAAATAATATTTTATGAATTCCAAAATGAACATTCAACAGAAGAATCCTAAAAATAGTGTTTCTTTTTATAAGAATTCAAGTAGCACTTAAAAAACATTGTTAAGGGATCAATTTGGTCCAAAATCATGCTACTTTAGCATTTTCCATGATTTCTGTGTAGAATATGTTGCATAATGAGGTTGGATTTCGATTTGTATTGAGGGCAGAGACGATAAGTTTATATTTCTTTATAACTAAAGCTAACAGAAAGAGTTCAGTGCTTCATGAAAATATAAAATAAATAAATAAATAAAACCCCACCACTTTACAGGTTTTAACGTCTTCATCCAAGAAATAACTGAGAAATAAAAATCCAAAGACTTGTATCTATACCAGTTGCCTAATTTTAGGCCTTTTTACTACTTCAGAAACATATTTATGACTGCTGTATATCATAGTTAGATGCACTGAGGCTGATTCAATTCAAGGATACTATTTTGGGAAAGATGCCTTGACTTTTTAGAAGTAGCTTATTAACACGAAATGAAAAGATTAAGTAGGTAGGTGGAGGAATATTTTACAAATTCACGCAAATCACCCTGATGGATTATAAATATGATGCGTGTGTAAATATAAAATAAATTATTTCACTGAGAGTCTGCTGTGTGCAGCAAGCTATGGCCCTGGGAAACAACCATGTCAAATGGCATTTGATGCTGCTCAGCCAGGCACATATAAAGGCACGCTGTACCAATAATATTTGACAACACTGGCTGTGCTTTTTCTGCTTCAGTGGCTAGCTTGTCCAAATTCCAGGCAAAGCAACACACAAATAGCATATAAGCAGCTACACTGTCAGCATCATCCCTTCAAAGCAAAGACCACACTGGTTTCCTAATAAACATACTTCACATTTCAGGTTTGAACTAATGAAATAACAAGAAGGGGAAGAAGAGAAATCTACTAGCCTTGGACCATCAAAAAGACGCCATGTGAAAACAACATTACCAGTAGTTAGCTTGACATTCAACTTTAATGTCCAGTAAGCACTTATTTTTCAACGGTGGTGCCAATGCACTTATTTTTTTCCCCAGCAGCTACAGATTACAGCTCTTGCAGCTGGACAGAGGCTTGAATACAATGGCTTACACTTCACATTCAGAAGTGCATCCATCTCAGAGCATTCATTTTTGTAGCTGCATTTTCCCAACCACTGGTAGAGAAAAATTCCAAGCTACTTAACAACATAATAAGGAAACTCCAGACACGAATAATTTTCCTGTATCGCATAATTTATATGTATTATGATCTGTGCTGATGTTGGGAAGGCGCAGACTCCTACAACTTCCACAGCCTCAATGAATCACTTTGGTCTCTTCTCAACAGAAGTATTTCTATTCTTGGGCTACAGCAACAGTACAGTTTGGTTTGCATACCATCCTTCATGTTTTCTTTCCTCTTCCCCTGATGCTGAGTCAGAGGAGGAAGGTGGAAATACATGCTTCAGCCCAGAGCCAAGCTCCTTGGCCTGAAATGTTTGACCCTGTTTAGCCCAGCTAAGAAGCACTGGTAAACAGCAGACCAGAGCTCTTCAACTCCAGGCAGAGACTGAGCTCCCGCTGAACTGGGACATAAATCCGGAGCCCCAAGAGCTTCTGCAGTCCTTTGAGAAGTGATAGCTGAACATTAAAAAGTTATCATGCCTCTGCTATTGTGTGGAGATAGTGATAATGTGTTAGCTCTCCTACACCAGTTCAAGGCAAATCAAAAAGTGAGAAGCTTAAACTGCTCTCAGAACTGATGATGTCTTTCCAGAGACTTTGTTCATCTCCAGTCTCACTTCAGCAATTGTAGCTTGGAAATGCCTCCATACCCACAAGCCTTTCTTCAAACACACAGGAGCACTGCCAGGCAGCTCCAGCGACAGCACAGGGGCACTCCAGACTGAACTTCACATAGGCCAGCCTCAATTAGCAGCCAAGCTCCAAGAATTCACAAGCAATTCCCTTGGGGCTTTCCATGAACCTCCAACTGAAGCCAATGGAATGGCATAACGGTAAATAACTGTTCAGCAGTAGAACTGGAGGATTCAAAAGCCCAGTGTAAACAGTTTCAGCCAGCAGCCCATCAGCCATTACTGCTAAAGCTCATGCAATGATTGAGGGTCTCACTGCTTGGAAAGTATAACTTATTTCTAAATATCTTCTAAATGAATGCTGCCCTTTTCTCCATTGCCAGTACCTAGTGTCCAGCAGAAGAGTGAGGCGAAAGAGAACAAATTTTTCTATTGCTGTTGTTGTGACAGATCACTTCACAGCTTTTTCCTACCTCCTCCATTCCAGTCCTCCTGGGAGTCCTGCTCTGCTCTTCCCAGCCTTCAGCTCTGGAGAATAAAGCTGGCTCCCAAGTGAAAAAAACATGGAAGAAACGTCATTTTTGGTGATAGATCTGGTTAATATGTGTGGAGTCAAATAAGGCCCAGGTATATTCCATGCTGTGTGTCAAATTTAACATTTGATTTCCCTCTTTCTTCCTGCTCAACTTTGCTCCTTCACATGTAGATTGAACAACACCATGTTGTTCTTCAAATCTGTGTTCTAATAACTAATAATCAGTATTAAGCTACTGCACCGTTTTCATTCAAATTGCCCCTGGGTTTTTAATATTAATTATATTTGCTTATTATCATAATGGCATCAGGTAGTCAACATTATTACTAAATCACTAAAATGCAACAGTTAGCTTGTGAGTCTTTCTCCAGTCTCTAAATGTCTTAAACATGCTCAGAAACAGTCCAAAAGAATTACCTTTGGGTTTTTGATAACTGCATTGGTCAGTGACGGGAACCAGAAGTTCACAGTATTGATGGAGACAGGTCTTCTGATAAAACTCATCCACCTACAGTGAGGCAAAGACTGACTAGGAATTTGGCACCAAATTGCTTAAGTTAAGGCTTATTTCTGTTGTACAGTTTCCTCTAATGAAATGGCATGAACAGCTATGTGGGGAGAAGGGCGTAGCAGAGAGAAGGGAAGAAGAGCGATGAAACCACCAAGTGTGTCTGGAAATCACGTGTTATATGGGAAGGAAGTAGGAAAAGATATCTGACCTGTGCCTAAGTTCTCCATTTTGTCTGAAATCACCCTGTCTCTAACTTAATCATATCCTGACTGGCAGCCCAGCCTCATTCTGTCTGCTAGCTGGGGACAGTCTGCACTTTCAGTCACTATGAGGACACTCTCAGACATTCTCCCTCCCAGCTTCACTGTCACACATGGCAAACAGGATGAAGAGTTTAAATGAAAAGACGAGGTTAAAATGAAAGCGCTGCACTGATTGACTCTTTAGATTTTTAGAAATGTGTGGAGCTGTTCAACTTCTGTAGTTACAGAGCTCATAATCAAAGATAACCTAAGATCATCATTGCAAATTACTAAACCTGAGCTGTAGGTTTTCATTTAGAACAATTTGTCTGACAAGTCAAAGAGTTCACAGCGAGTTTTTTTATTTATTTTTTTTTCCCAGGAATTAGCGTACACAAGAGAGCTGGAGGAGCTAATACAAGGAGCAGAATGATGCTAGCTTTGTTCCAAGTCTGATATCCAGTCTCCTAACTTCCAGCCTCCCACTGGTCTGTAATACGCGAATCAGCAGTTTTGTCACTCCCCACTTTTCTAGATCCAGCTTTTGTACTGCTGTAAAGATTTAACTCGCTAAATTCCAAACAGAATTTTTGCTAATACAGTCATAAGCTCATGTTTGTTTTGATTTTCCTACACGTCACCTTTGGCATTATACAGTCTAAATCTTCAATACAATTGCGACTGTGGGATAACAGATTTTAAATCACTTTGCAACTAATGTTATGGTTTTGTTTTTGAAAGTTTACAAATGCTTGGTATTACTGTAGATTCATAGTTTATAGTCTTTAGAAAAACACAATAATAGGATCTTCTTGAGACACCAAATAATTAATTATAGATTTCATTTAATCTATATCTTCAAAAATGCAAGGAAGGAAACCTCATGAACATGAACTCAAACACTTCTGCCTCAGTATAAAAGTCATTCTTAATGCAAACACGCCTGAAAATATATTCAGTGTATGTGTAAGAAGCCAACAGAAAATCTACAGTACACTTCTAGAGAATGATGAATTCTAAAGAAATTTGGAAAATATAGAAGAAAAAAAGTTTATGCTTAGGATAGAGAAGTTGTTAGAGCTAGTAGCTACCGTTTTAAAAAAATACTTCCTAACTTCAGCCCCAACACCATACCCACTAGACATTGTTATGACCTACACTAACTTAATATTTACATTTTTTTTGTTCCTTTACTGCAATACTCTTATGGTATTCTGTGAAATTTGTCTTATGTTGTGCCAAGATTGGACTAGGAGTGTTAAATATTAGTTAGGCTGGTAATTTTTTTTTTTAACTTTATTTTTTTTTTTTTTCCAGTTTTAGACTGAATTATAGTGGTAGAGTTCTATGACAAAAACTGCATATCATCCAAGTAAAGTGTTCCAGCCCCAACTAATAGCAGTAAGCCACCAGTTTCAGCTCATTAATTTCACTTCTCTCTTTTACAATTAAAAAATTACATATCTAAAAATAGTAACATTTGAGTAATCATCTATCAGTATGTTAAACGCATTTTTGCATTAATTTGCAATTCTATATTTGACCTTGATATTTTCCAAGGTTCTGACAATCAAAACAGCAAAACAGTTTGCTGTAAACAAGTACTAACCAGATTTCTTGAGAAAGGAAGATGGTACAATATTAAATGAGTTTTTTAAAATAGACTTAACTTCTTCAATAGAAGTAAGCTGTCACTTAATGAAAGTCTAACAAATACTTTCTTTATGCTTTCATGGCAGCCATTTGAATTTCAACACAATGATCTATTAAATCCCATAATTGATTTTTTCTTGCTTTACCCTACTGCTTAATGAGTATGATTTATATACCTAATTTTATAAAGAAGTAAATCCAGAAGCTTACTGTGAAAGATGTTTATTTCCAATCTGCAGCTTATGAATTTTGTCATATGGAGAGATGTAGAGAAAACTATTCAAAACACTGTGATAGGCAACACTCTCGGGCATATTCTTAAGAGCTGTCAGTACTTCTGATTATGTGACTCTGTTTACTGTGCCAAATCTGTTTGCCATTGAAATATTCACACTGCATATCTTCCTCAAATTGATTAAAAACTACTTGGGGAAAAAAAGACATTTTGGGGAAAAAAAACTTATAAATCTTTCATGAAGACATTTTGCTTCCCCACCTGTTTCAACTCTGGCAGAAGGTTCACCTTGGCACCAGAAATGTGTTGATTTCTGTGAAGTGTCTAAATTCGGCTAATCAATGAGCCTTCAGAAAAAAAAAAAAAAATCCTCAGTTCATCTATTTGCAGTACAGACTAGAGATCAGCAGCTACATCCCTATCATGAAATTTCCATCTGCAATCAACTTGTTCCAGGTAAGAACTGGACGGACTGAGAATTCCTACTGTACAGAAGGAGAAAATTGTGAGAATACTGCCATAGAACTACAGTACTGGAACCTAGAATAAATGAGCCATCATTTTCTATTTGAAGCCATACAGGAAACCAGAAAGTACGAAAAAGCATGCAAGACAGACTTGACTGGATTTCAGTCAGAAAGAAAGGATCAGATGACGATAGAATTGTCTTCTAAGGGGATGGTGGTTGGGGGTGTATGTTTGTGTGTGCTGGGACCACCACGAAACAAGAAGACTGAATAGGGATAAGGGATGGAAATCGGAAGCAGTACCAATGGACCCAGCCAGCTCAACGGCCCAGGAAGGAATGGTGAGCCACTGAAGAGATGGTGCAGAAGGCAGGAAGGGGCTGGGAGAGAAGCATGAATGGGCATACAAACTGAAAAAAAGCACACGAGAATGTGGCAAGCTAGCGTGAACAGCACAGGGAAGACTGTGTGTAGAAGACAAGACTATTACAGATGGAAGAAATCCAGAGCAAAGGATCAGCAGTTGCTGAATTAGAAGTAAAGTGCAATGCCATATAGAAGCACTCCCCTACAAGTATCTGGCTTTGAATTCAACTTATCAGTACTTTTCCTCTCTCCTGAAATAACTGGGAAACCTGCTAACTGTGTGTCTCGCCTCCTTCCAATTTCAAGTCTCTCTAAGTGAGGCTTTTAATTATATGCTACAAAAAATGTAGCGTTTTGCAAGAATCAAGGCGTTAAAGGTCTTGTGCTCACTGGACACACAGAATGAATGGATACTCTTGTGCATTATGTGCCTTGCTGAACCATCTATAAAACTGAAGCCAAATCTCATTCTCTTTTCACATGCTTGCTGCAAGTTTCCTAGTATCTGAGTACTGTATTATTACCCTTACCAGATAGTAAAGCTGTATAATGCAGAAAAACATAATGATCCCAACTTCAGAGAAGGATTTGAATAGCACATGTAAATATCCCCCTAAACAATGAGGAAAAAACAAAACTCTGAGCACCTGCTCTTTTCCTGAGTGTTCTCCATTTTGCTTACATTATGGAATGCTCTGCCTCAGTCAGTTTAGGATATGACCACACAACTCAAACTGCATATACTGAAGTAAATGGAAAGGCTTGTTTATTACTACCAATCCCTAGTTTCTAAATTTTTGATTTAAAAACTGCACTGATTTTAGTCTACACATTACATGCATCTACAATGATAATATATTGTGATGAAATTAAATGAACTGTATGAAAAATACATGAAAAATGTGTTCAAGGGTTTTTAGTGACAAATTATTTCCATTCCAGACATCACCTTGTGGCCATCAAATACTAATACTTATTTCAGTATTTTCATCATTGCACAGCTATAACTTATCAGTTTGGCGTCTCAACGTCAAAACAAGGGAAACCACGTTGCATTCTCATGGACATGAACCTATACATAACAATATACACAAAGGTAAAGCTGCATGCATAATTTAATAGGAACTTACAAATTTTCATAAATAAAAAAAAGGTGTACATTAACTTCCTCCCACACCCTTCAGCCACAACCTTATCTGAGTATACCTCTGTCGCACAAATGGTACACTTGGTTTACCACCACAATGACAAAAACCAAATTTAGCATTTTCTAAGCATAACTACCTGAACATTGA
>VXAV01006944.1:91880-106353 GCA_013399715.1 Alectura lathami | reverse complement strand
TAATGGTAAGAAAACCAAACTTCAGACAATCTCTCATCAAAAGAAAACTTAAAAGTGACAGAAGAGTCTAATTACTAAGGAAAACATATTTGTAGAAATTAAATAGACAATCAAGTCCTAACACATAGATACACTCTCTTGCGTAGTCTAGCTACTTCAGCATGCTTTCCATAAAGGTATTGAAAATGAGTGATGTGCGGGTTTTGTAATCAGTTTCCCCAAACCCAACTGAATTATAATTGTTCATTAACAGTTTACAAATACTACATATCCAAGACACAATCTGTGAACACGCATCAGTATAGGCCACAGATATCTAACTGTGAATACATACAAGATGGCATTCTACATCATTTCAGATTACAACAAATATTGCTTACAGACCAGAAACCATTTGTCACTGCCAAATATATACATATTTTNGTGAAAATGACAGATATTCTACAGAAAATATACAGAAGGTCAAGGCAACCATAAGGGAAAAAAACTACCAGCAATTTTTCATCAGGGTATCTGAAGGAGCTTACTGAGCTTAGTCATATTTTGACAAAAGCTGCACCTGCACTCTTGTAGCTCTGAGTTGTCATTGCTCTTTTCTAAATATAAGCTAACTCATATCCTTTTCACTACAGCTTTTTTACACTTTTAGGACCCTTCCAAACATAATTATTGAGCCGCTTCCTTTCTTACATGTAATACTATTACCTTTTAGCTTATCAAAGAACATCATGAAGTTGCAGACATTTACTCATCACTTTCTCAGTGTCAGTTTTCAGATATATTTGCTCTCTTTTATTTCTTGAATTTCAATCCTTTGGCATTTTTGAGAGAAATCAATGGTACAAGACACATTAAATGCTAGGTGACCAAATAATTTCACCCAGTCAAAGAGGTAACAATCTTATAGAAATGCAGTTACTGTGATCCTTCATCCTTCTTCCTCTGTATTATCTCTGCAAATCCCCAATTCTTTCTTTTCTGTCCAGTACAGTGTACCACAGTTTCTAACTATAAGTGGCCTAGAAAAATTTTTGGTCTCTCAAAAATAAATGAGCAAATTCTTCTTACTACTGGCACCACACCAAGTCAAACCATGAAAATTGAACTTAAGGAGTCAGCAACATGAGAGGTGATGAATGCTTCCATTTAGCAACATTCAGACATCTCTTGTTCTCTGGTTTTGGGGATTTTCTCTTGGTACTGGTTGGTTATTTATTTGCTTATGACATTTAAAATTGTGATTGGAACCCAGGGTTCACTTGCTCCTCATGCTTATTCCTAAGAAATGTGCCAACTGTATTTCAGTTCACTTGTAAAAAAAAGCATATATACATTACCTTAATCTCCTGAAATATATTTCTAAACCCACTCTTTGAGAAAAGTCCCATAAGGCAGGTTGCACTGCAGTATACAATCAACTGACAGCTCAGTTCATCTAAATCCATGAGTTTCAAGTCATAAAATGAATTGTTCAATTATCCTGTCATAATTTTCATAGGCCTCTTTTGCTAAAGAGGTTGTGGCAGCACTTCTATTGTATTCCTAAGCTAATAAACTGATGAAGCAACATTTTGGCAACCAGAATATTTGCCTAGAAATAGGCAAGGCTAAACAGGGACAGCTATGCTGCAAGCTGATTCAGCCTGAAAACCACACATTACATTTAGGCACACAGCAGCGTTGAGTGCTACAGAAATGCCTTTACTCAGATCTCAGCCAGCTTTACACAGAATCCCCAGAGAATGCTTCAATGTCTTCTAGAAGCCATGATGTCCTTAAGCAGCAATGATTCACAACTGTCATATAGTTCTTAGAGTATGAACTGCTTTCCTTGTACCATGCAACTCATGACACTCTATAACGTCTAGCCTTTTTCGTTTGCTTACCAACATATTAACTCACAAAACTGGTTTATTAGTCAGTAAACAGATTGTTCAACAGTTTTTATTGAAGTCTGTATATATATATATTTAAAACCTCCTATTGGTAATGCACAGAAATGAAAATGCTGTTTCAGGAAAATATAGTGACTTGCCTAATCACCCATGTGTATTTTCAGTGTTGTATCTGTATCACTCAGCTGATTTATGTTATACTTTGGTGTTGATGTTTCTGGGAAGCTAATCTTGAAGAGATGCTGTAGCCCTGATTTAATACATCGCAACAAATAAAAGGACACTTAGGATTAATAAAATGGAGCTTTATTTAGTCTGTAGAAACAAGTAGATCATTCAAATAACCCCTCCAGGTTTCATAATCTTATCAGAACTTTTCTGGTTTTGTATGCTAAGTGTCAGAGATCCCTTTTCACAAGCCTAATACTGTATTTTTAGTAATACACTTTTCTTCATTTAAGACTCCTAAAATTCATATTCTTTGTGAAAATGAAACCTTTCCTGGAGCTTCTGGTTGATTTCTTCTGAATCAGCACTGGAACTTCAGCTAAGAGGAAGCTATTTGACAACTAAGGACATAATGTTCCAGTGAAACAGAGAAAAAGAGCAAAGGAGACAGCAAGCGTAAGAGGAAGAGAGAATAAGCATGCACACATGCATGCAAAAAGAAGAACAATTTTTTTTTTTTTTTGGCATTTTTTTTAAAATATTTAATCAACCAAANTTTTGGCATTCTTATTAAAATATCTAATCAGCAAAAAACAGCAGCTCTTCAGACAGACCAAAACCTGTGTGCTATAGGCAGTTAAATAAGGGAAAGTACTGTATGCTAAAGTTAAGGGTTTAACTACCAACAAAAAGGCACAGAGATGCATGGATCATATATAAGCAAAGTGTTCTATCTGAGGCAATGTAAGCTTGCAGCTGCCTGCCCATCATACACAGAGAGGGAAGCAGCTGCAGAAGCAAAGCTACAAACATAGTTTCCTGACTGGGATAAAGAAATGTCCAAAGAACTCCAACCTTATGTCAAATAAAAAACCACTTGGAGTGGATACAAAAGCCAGGTTCCCTCATCATTCTATAGCATGACAGTAAGATACCTGGGCACCAGGAGGAAGGAATATATTTGTATATAACCCACAGCTCTCTCTCTGCCCAGATACATGGCTGATGATGGGAGCGGGCACTATTCCTGAGTGAGTACCTCTTTGCAAGGCCAAGTACAGCCTCCCCACTGCACTCCAGCAGAGGTGTGGTGAAAGAAGCCCTACTTTATCTCTGCTGTTGTGCTTTCGAACATAGTGTTATGAAGAAGATGAGGGACTACGGAAACTGCAAGAAGACAAGTGAGATGACACTGGGAAACAAGGGATATTTTCTGGAAGACTGTGGCCATGGTAGGTCTAGAAGGGAAATAAATATTTAGGCAGAGCTGCAACTAAGAGAGTAGTGAAGGGAGAAACATGGGAATATAAACAAAAATGAAAGGCAACAGGACAATTGGAAACAATATGTGGCTAGATGTTACAATGGTATGCAGCAGATTGGGATAATTATACTAGACATTTGCTCTTCCCTAGCATCATTTCATCATTCAGGCTTTATCTGTAAAGTCTGCTGCACTTTCCCAGGAGAATGAGTAAGGAAAGCAGGGAGTGTTTATCTTGACAAAAACATCCAGCAAGGAACTCTGTTTGATGTTTGCAGGACTTGCTCACAGTCTTACGCAGGCATTTTCAAGACGAGAAAACACCAAGCAAACCAGTATTCTTTTTAAATCACATTTAACAACAATCTCAGTTTCTTTTAAAATACATGAAAAATAATTACGTACTGATAAACACATTTATCAAACAGAACAACACAATTGTATCTTCTAAGAAGTAAGCTCTACTGGGCAAATCAATATTCAGAATAGCATCAGTGTCTGAAAGGGTAATGATAAGTAATAGTAGTACACAGATCCATAGCTCTTCAAGGTCTTTGCAATACTGGGATGATATTGGCTCATTCTTTTCATGCCAGTAGCAATACTATCAATGTCACTACAGGAGTGAATTCCAACCCCCTAGACAGTTGTGTGCCATCACATCCATGTTCAGAGTGAAAGTGATTCAGGGGGCTAAAGCAAGTTGGTCATGCCCACTAACATAGCGTTAAAATTTCAGTATAAGACATCTGGATATCTTCCATGCCACAAATACCTTTCCTTTCCTTTTTCTTTTCTACATAAGCACTCCTCAAGCTGTGAAGCAAAATGTAAGGGTAAAAAGGTTCCCTATATTAACTGAAGGTTGGTTAACTGAAGCTCTTTTTCAGAAAAACACAGTTAAAATGTGACACGAGAGAAACACACTAATGAAAAAAAAGTTTGAGTAATCACACCAAAAAAATTTTGACAAGTATAAAACCCACTTCCCTCTAATTCAGGATAGAGCTAAACAGTGAGATAACTACTAATACTGCCCCTGAGAGATGGGAGGAACTGAAGTCTCGCTGCTGATCAGCCACGAAGGACAGCCCATGCACGAATGGGAAGGTAGAGCTTTCACACTCCCTGAATGCCAGAAAGCTGTGAAAGCCATTGTAAAAGATCCATAGTGGGGCTGGATAGCACTGCAAAGCTTTCCACATGCTTGAAGTCACTGATTCAGCTTCAAAGGCTGCATATAGTCAAAATCCAGAGAAAATACAAGAATAACAGTGATATAGGCTGAGACATAGCAATTGCTTGTTATAAGAATAGTTGTCTACTGCAAACATTTAGATCTTTCCGAGGAGCATATGGCTTTACATATAAACAGCCACTGCTTCTATTCTCCTTAAGAAATATCTAAGTATGTCATTATAAAGTTTAGATGTAATTCCCATTTTAAAACCTCCCCTAATGCATATTTGCCCAATAGACCATACCTCTCCAAAAGAAATCGCTGTTATCTGCAGAATAAACTATTAACAGTTAAATAGCTAGTGGTTAAATAACTAATAGTTTAATGCAGTTTAAAGTTCTTAAAATTATTTTCCCTGAAGTAAAATTAGATCTTTAAATAAACTCTGTTGGTGTTAAGCATGTCATTTCAACTAAAGATTCAAACACTGAGACACACTTCTAAGAGCAAAATCCCATTAAAAATGGTTAAGGTTGCACAATTTAAATGACATCTTATTCCTTTTCTTCTCATCCTTCTTCCTAAAACAAACATTCTCACTTGGCATCACAACTTGTAAGGATGAGTAAAATCGGCTTACAAGAGCAGCCTGGGCACTATTTCTGTTAGAAATGGAAAGGTATTGAGAGACCGATCATTGGAAAGATCAAAGCGTACTGCTGTACAGTGTGTGCAGAGACCTCCAGGCTATCACACATTTAGGATTGCCAGACTTTGCAAGAAATGTTTGGGTGTTATCCCTGGAAGCTCCAGCTCCTAGATCTATGTGATTGCATGAAAATCTCACCTCTCAAGGAAAAATGCACTCCTAATGTTTATATTTTGGAGGAAGTGAAGTACAACCATGGAGATTAGGTAGCAATGAGGAAAAATCCCAAATGTATGGCTCATTTAAAAAACAGTCTTAATGGCTTTGATGACTTAGCTAAAGCTTTTTAGTGGTTTAGACTGGAAATATGGCCTATATATTATGTGCATTNAGAGTCACCAGTGGTAAATGTATGAGGCAAATTTGTTATAACTGCCCTTGTGCAGAGGCTCCTCTTATAAGAAAACCACCTATTTGCCTCTTTAGCTTACAGTACAAAATTGAAGGTATAGCAGTAGAAGCACACTGCAGTTACACTACCATTATATTTGATATATGCCAGAGCACTCCTAAATTCTAACTGGTTTTATGTAATAAAAATATCTGAAAAAAAAACATGCTGTACTAATTTCACATGACTGAATTAAGGAATAACATTTTTCTAAAAATACTTAATTTTGAATTATAGTAGCATTTTTTTTTCAAAAGTATTTATTACAAGAAGAGAGATTCAAAGCATATTTTTGTACACTTCAGTTATCCAGATAAATACAGAAATTTAATATCATAAAATATATTTTTAACCTGGCATAAATTCTATTAAGTGTATAGAATGTATTATCAGAACTGATACGCTGTCTTTAGTAATGACTTTGAAAAACATTTTTGTCTGGGAAATTAAGCAACTGAATTACTTATTCTTCTCTTCACATATTCTGAGATAAATGCTGTCAATATACTTGTAACTTAAAGATATCATTGCATACAGGTCTAAGATGATGCATCTTTTTATTTCTGGATAGACTTACTTGAAAGAATTTCATTCACATAAGAAATGCTGTCAAAATGTGATGTTTATGATGGCTATATGTCTTCAAAATGAGACTTACAGTGTGAAACCTCGAAAGAAAGAAATAAACAAAATTATCACTGAAGAATGAACTCATACTTGAAGAGGATCCAAACTGCCAAATACTGTTCCTTGGCTATCACCAACTCCACATGTGGGAGTGACCTTAACCCTTATGTGTATTTTCACTTCTATTTACTAGCTATTTTTTCAGCTCATCATAAATGTCAGGTAGCTGAGTTGACAAAAAACTGTACCTTTACAGTTCCTAATCAAAGTCAAGTCACCACAAGAACAGCGACAGCACAGTGACAGAACTGGCTACCTCTAATGCTCAGTGAAATGCGGGCTGGAATTCACCTATCACAAATTACTGAGACAGATATCCAAAGCTAACCTGGTAGTCTTCAAAAGAGGATTGTGCAAAGACGGTAACAATTACAAAGAAAAGGTAAGCATTGATTAAAGCTCCCTTTCACACGAACACCAAACTGTCCCCAAAAAGCATGCAACGCAGGAGATGTCAATTCATTCTGCTTGACTGTACTTGAAGACAGAGCTACAACAGCTGCTGCCAACGTCAGCAAAGCTGCACTGTGATGGCACAGTCTTACTAAGAGATTTTGGGAACAACAATTATGTACAGATTGCAACTAATAAGTTAAAAAAAATATCAGAACAAATGATCAGCCTCCCCATCCCAAAACATAGATAATACAGAGGCATAATAAAAACTGTAACAGGGAAACGGAAATTTAAAGTTAAAATTTCTTTGATACATGGATCACAGAAGCTGTTCACTATAGTAGATCCTTGGAAGTTGCCACAGTAACTGTTAAAGCATGTGCATACACAGTATGACTTAATGCAAAACAAAACATTTTTTAAATGAAAAGCTGAATATGACTCGGAAAGAGTCTGATTTAAAATAATATCCAAGTTGATATTCTGTGTAATGTTCTAAAATAGCAAGTTACAGTACAGGAACACAGTATGCAAGATAATAAACAAAGTATATGTTAACCCTACTGACTGAAGCTGTCTTGTGAAATTCCACCATGCAAACTAAGCTGGCAAAGATTTTGGATTTGAAACCTAATGTGCAAAGGTGGCTAAAGTCTGCTGCAGTAGCATGAGCCCATGCTCTTGCTTCCTACACTTCAAAAAGGTGTTAATTTCTTTTGCTATTTTTTGATGATGGACACAGAAGCAGTTAGCAAACATCCGTATTTCAGAATACATACATTGAAGAATGGATAATGCAACATAGATTTGAAATGCAAAATTTCCAAGTAATAGACAAATATCCACCAATAATTTATTTAAATGGCTAAAATCCTAACTGAAAAATATAAGATTACACGACTTCCGGGGCACTTGGAAAACGCATCATTTGAAAATGTATCTAGAAAAGTATGTGTTTACCAACTGAAGAAAAAACTGAGAAGTTGCAGAAGATACATAGTAGAGAATAATCACTCATGGTGCTAAAATGATAGATGACAACTAAACTGAAGCCCCAGGGAAGTACATACACAGAGCCATTTTGCAAAATTAGGTTGCATAACTAGCACACCTCAAAGCACTACAGAATCCAAATTCATGTCAGAGATCTCACATTAAAAAATGCAAAGCTGTGGCTGTAATACACAATCAATAAAAAAAAAAAAAGTTTCTAAGGCACAGAATTTTGTAAGTAGATGAGTCACAGAGAATATACTACTCTGAACAGTCTCTTAACATCATAACCAAAACAGACAAAATAAAAAAAATCCTTACACCATGCAAATGTTACTATACACTTTGCCAGAAGTTAATACTTCTGCTGTGAAAAAAATAAAAAATAAATTGGGAACTGGAACTAATTTAGGGGAAGACCTCATTAAAGAATTCAGGTAGTGTGAACACTCAGATGAACTCTTTTATGAAAGTCTGCAGTATGCACATGAATTTTAATGTGCAATGAGAAAACCTGGGAGCACAGGGAATGAGGGCACTTCCATGCTACTTCTAGATTACTGAATTGCAATGGAAGATTGAAATTGCAATGTAAGGGAAGATTATTGTGATTAGCAGTGAGCATTCAGAAACCACAGGCTCATTTCCTTTTGAAGGCTCATAAATTCAACTTTTACAAAACTGACCCTTCCAAAACCAAGGAACCTTTCATTTAGCTTCTTTGTCTCTGGATATGATATGGAAAATGGTACAATATAAACCACAGTAGGCTTTTGAAAATAGCTATTAGGGTAAACAATGGCAATATCGCACGTTTGAGAACTAACAATATGTGAACTTAATTCCTCTCCAAGCACTGGGGTCACGCTGCCCCTGCAGTCACTTTTGGCAGGCCCAGCCTCCTCTCACCCAATGGCAGCAGAGTGCATCTGGGCCTTCCCCCTTGTGTTGGTCTCCTAGTTCATGTCACTTTACTTGAACTTGTCTTTATCACTTGAGAAGAATGAAAAAGCTACCATTAACCAGCAGCCACCAAAGATGTCAATTGTAACATAAATCAAAGTATGCAGCAGATTAAATTTGATTGCTGCTAACTACTTTCTCAGAGCATATTGCAAGATTTTTTCCCTCCTCCACAAAAGCTGATATTTTGCAGTATCAAAGCCCAAGAACAAAGACTCTTGCATTTAAAATAAAGATGTGAACTATTAAAACCCATCAAATGTATTTTACATTACCATTTTATTTTATCTTTTTCTTAGTAAGAACTTAAAATAATATTAATTTTATCTTCTTCCCTTATCTGGAATCCAATATTTTTGCCTTTGGCACTGGATGTTTTGAAATTTAGCTTTTACTTCAGTGAAACTGTTGAGAAAAATATTTTAAAATGAGGACACAGAATTTGCCAATCCCAGTGTTAGAAGATTTATTATTGTTTAGTGTATGAATAACATGCAGTTCTCAAGCATGTTTAAGCAGGCCCAAAGGTAGCGCACAGAACCTCCCTACATGAGTGAATGTATAGCCTGGTTCAAGCTGGTAACATTGCTTCTCACTGATGATGGATGAAAGTTAAATGTAATTTTATTTCTATTATTCTAATTTCCCATGTATATTCCAAAGACAGTGTTAAATAAATTACACGTTACAAATGCTAAATAACCACTGTACAATTTCATTTCTGTAATTATATATTCATTGTTAGGTCATTTGTAGTTTATAATCATAATACCATGACTGATAAAATTAACTGATGGACACTATGAAAAGGTTCCGTCAACCCATTCTGCCAGTTGGAGAGAGAGAATTTGTATGTGATGGAGTACCAATAATAGTTGATTAATTGTTTCTCACTGTACACAAATAAATCCACGCTATTCTGAAACAGCTGCCTGTGAGTTCTGGCCACTTGACAGAGGAATAATAGTGAAGAGAATATGTCAGAATGTCTGAAGTAATGAAATTTGCTTTCTACAAACAGGTCTATCACAACTCCAGGATTTTTTGTATGCATACAACAATTATATGAATTGCTTGGAATTTCTAGTATTTATACATGTTACTATCAGTCACCAGCTGCCAGACCTTCAGATCCTGGGGAACAGCATAACTGATTTGTTTTCAAGGTATCTTATACATCAAAAACCAACTCTCCAAGCTACTAACATACCTTCCCACAAGTGAAAATTGTTAGAGCTGATTCATGTTATGATGTATTGCAACTCTTTGTTAAACCCTTAGATATAGGTATACAACACTATTCAGTGCATCCAGTGATACCAGTAAGGCTCTTAGACTGTGGAGGATCTGGTTTATAATAGAAATAGCAAGCTCAAAATTTTCCAAAGATCTGCATTCTGCAAGGTAGAAATACTCTGCAAGGCAGCTCTGCAAATAGGAACAAGACATGGCTCTGTGTGGGAGAGGTGAGGAACAGCTATGAAGCTGGAGCAGGTTGTCTTTGTAGGTAACAAGGCTGGAAAGCCATAGGGTGAAGAGAGGTGTGATGCATGTAGAGAACATAAACCACAACATGTAAGGGGAGAAAACTGTGAGAACAGAAGGAAAGTCTGATTGGCAGAAGAAGTAATGGAAACTTAAGAGGAACAGATAAGAGTTTTGAAGGGTTTCTTCTGGAATATATGTATGTTTCACCGTAAGTCTAATAAATGCCTACTGGTGGTACAATCTGGTACATTGTATAAATAGCTATACATACACAGCATCAGATTTTCAAAGAAGTATTACGTTGCTCTCAGCTTCAGTGAAACGTCACTCATTTCCTTTCATGATGTCTGATTAAATGTAACATTAAAACTTGTCATGGATCTTGGTTGCCCAAAGAGACACTGGACTTCTGAGGTTTAAAAACACATTTTGTTGTTTTGTTTTTTTTTTCACAAAGAGTTTTATTTTTAGTGATTGCCAAAAAATATCCAAGATTGATTTTGATCTCAATCTAGTCTGCTCCATACACCACTTTGGCTAAATTAATAGGGATTTCATAAAAAAAAAAACAAATTCCTTCAGTTCTACTGCATAATATTCTGTAAACAATACACTCTGGAAGTAGAAAGGTACAAAATAGCAAACGTCCTTTGCACTTTACATACTGTCAACAATCCTCTCCAACAAAGAGGCAGGCTCTACTAGCATACAGCACAGAAGAACTGTTATGTTTGAACTGTTAATGGAAATGGCTTAACACACATTCACCTGCTTTGGTTCCTAAAGTATATCACCACTTTTTGTTACCCAGTAATGTAGTATGACCATATACCCTACCACTTTTTCCAGGATATATTACTTAGGATCAGCTACAAAAGCAATGTGTGTTCTCTGCTGTACCTCCAGCTGGTACCTCACCAGGAATCTGAGATGTTTTCCAAAGGACAACCTCAATAACATCCTCCACACCATAAACATGGCTCATTTTCATGGCTCATTCTCTTCATGGCCAATGTAGCCATGCATTGTAAGCTTGCAGGCGATCGGTCATACTGGGCTGAGTGCAGTACAGCTCTGACCAGTGCAGTCCAGAACAATTAATCAGTGATTAAGTGGATAACACAAAGCCATAAAACACTCTTACTCATGTACCTAGCCAACAGGATCTGATTATTATACTGATCCAAAACCTAACAACTCTTCTGCAAAATTTCAGGTGTGAGCAAATATTAGTGTAATACTATTTTTTCTTTGTACATTCTAGCATTACAATTCACTTTGACTGAGAAGAAAAATGCAATTGCAATATTTTCAGTATGGGCAGAAATGAAGATAAAGTGTATGGATTATCTGGGCTCCTTACCTAAGATGATTATAGGATTAATAAAAACCTACCACTGTGAAATGAAACTGAGTTGAATAAAAGGCAGAGATGTTCAGTGCACTAATTTGTTACACTTGCTAAAAGAACTGTGAATAGGAAAAATACAAAAAATTTAAGCAGAAATAATGTTCAACTTCAGAGTATATAACCTGTTCACTTACTATTCAGAATACAGTCTGTGTGCTTAGCTGTCTTCTCTTTGTTTCCTCAGGACTCCACGTTTCTGTAAGAAAAACAAATAGATGCATTTAACATCTACATAAAATATATGAGCTGGTTTCATTTGTAGAAAAGACATTTGCCATTTCTGTATTAAGCTTTGGTTAACACCAAGATTTGAAGCATTGGTGTTTTTTTTTTTTTTTTTTTTTGTGAAAGAGTCCGGGGAAGAAGAAAATCCACCTGGCTCCATTTCCTTAAAAGACAAACTTACTAATCTTACGTGGTACAACAGAAGCAGAGATAGATGGGAAATCCACAGGTTTTGGGGACAAATTTGTTTTGTAACCTCATCAGAAATTCTGGGCACCTGATTTACATTTGGACACCTGCAGCTCTCCTCAGTTCAGGGAAGGTGACAGGCTTTCACACCCGTCATGTTGGCAATCCTCTGTTCAAAACTAATTTCTCATGCTGTATTACCCTGGCTGGATTACCCCATGAGCTTGAGGAGGTAAATAAGAAGCAATGTGTGTCTCCAAGGACAGCCACAGCCCCCCCACCACTTCTGAAGGGCAGTGGGATGGGCAGGAGAGGGATGTTTGATGCTTCACTCCCACTGTTTCATGCAGACAATTAGCAC
This sequence comes from Alectura lathami, assembly GCA_013399715.1. Lineage (NCBI taxonomy): Eukaryota > Metazoa > Chordata > Aves > Galliformes > Megapodiidae > Alectura > Alectura lathami. The sequence continues at coordinate 94,033 of VXAV01006944.1, read as the reverse complement.
CCTAAACACTGACCACAGCACACCAGCTGCTGAACCTTGCTGTGGCAGTTTACAGGCATCACAACAGAGGTGAGTTTTAAGGCAGGATTTGAAGGAACACAGCATACTAGCTTTTCAGATTTTTATTGTTAACAGTTTTCACAAACAAAGGTTGCATGAGAGAACGGAGAAAATTGGGACTGATGGGTAATAAGGGTCACAATAACGGTTGCAATAAGGGCAGCAGTGATGTGAAAGAGCAGGTAGGATCAAACTGTGAAGGCACTTAAATGCAAAGATGACCAATTTGTTTAATGCAGTTAAAAAAAAGGGAGCCAAATGAACAATTATCAAGATAGGTAAATGTATTTTTAATTTTATATCAACGTTTTTAGAGAACGAAACTGCCATTACCTGAAACGGTCAAAGTACATCACATCAACCCTTACTCTGCTCTTTAAAAAAGTCAAATCATGATTTCATCCATCAACTCACTCTAAATTAACCCAGCCACCATCCTTACTGACCCAAATAATACAGTATTCAGAACATAATTGATTTTAAAATCTATTTCTCCCTTATTTTTAGCAGCAAGTTAATGTTGCCTTCTGTATGGTTCTTTCAGTACCCGTAATATCCCAGAAATAACTCATCTGCATGTCAGTCTATTGGCAATACCTGTTAGGCAACACATGTTTCTGCTGGGAACTGCATAGTCCATGAGTCTGAAGCACACTGTTTCACTTTGATACTAATTTTTAAACTTTCTAAAACTATACGGATTCGCTCTCCTGCCTAAGTGCCTACTTTGCTATGCCCTAGATATTCATAAGGAGTCGTGGAGCTCTCAAGCAATGCAAAGTTAGCAGGATGATGCAAAGAAATCCCTATTTTGAAAGGGTTTTTCATAAATCAGATGTTGCTGTATAACACAGCTCTGGGATAAACTCACTTCTTCCCTAGAGTTGGTAATACATCTGAATATAATCTTAGCAAGCCTTATATAGCTTGGTGCTCCTTATCAGCTGTATAAAATGTAGTGGTTCAGGCTGTGAGACCTACTCTGCACTACTGTACTCAAACACCTCTTCAAGGAGTTCAACCCAGACTTTGCCTCTGCCTCCCAAATTGAGGTACCTGAAATTCAGATACTTTCAGAGACAAGTCTAAATTAAAAGCTCTAATCCCAGCATTCTCCCAGGGTTCAGAACCATGTTTTTGGTTCAGATCCCTGCGTACATCTTGCATTTGAATAGAGGCAGCTCCATGTGCCTTACAGAAATTAACACAGTCACACCTGCTCTGTGGCATGCTGTCTCAATCTTCCCCTGTTTCTCTAAGCTGTCTGTGTCAAGCTGTGTCATATTATTACAGAGCCTTTCAGAAGATTAACTATTTCCTTCTGCTGCACAGGTGTAAAGGAAAGAAAAGATAGATGTTTACTGTAGTATTAGCTGGAAATAACCAAACAAGAACACAGTTTACTAGATGACAGAAGCAAATTTAAGCAAAAGCGTGAGTGACTGTGGTGTGTCCTTAAGTGAGAACAGCCAGCCTGCCTGCTCCCTTGGAGTCCACTGGCAGAGTTTCTGAAACCTACAACAACCATACTGCAGATCCGGAATAGATGAGTAAAAACCAATCAATAAAATCTAACAATAGTCAAGGAGACTAAATACCAGCACTCTTTGCAATGATCTGCAGGGCAAAAATACACTGAGAGAAATACAGGAAAGACAATATTTGTATTTGTAGGGAAAGATCAAAAAATTACCACAGAAATTCAACTATTTTTCTATTGCTTCCTATTAAACACAGGCTATTTTTTATGAGATGTGTCAGGAGATTAATTCATTCACCCTTGGTTATGGACTCCTGTGGGTCTTCAGTGGAGGAGATCCCCTGCAGTGACAACTATATTTCCAGAGCAACAAATAGCATCTGTCATACTGCTAGTATCTTTCAAGGCTCCTTTTTCTTTTCAGCAATATTTGAAGGAGAAGACTCTTCCTAATGAAAACCATTAGAAATATCAACAGAAACACATTTTGATATGCCTGAATACATCTTATAATATCCATCTGAAGCATAATCTATACTTTACAAATGGTATCTATAGAAGATGCCTTAGGGCATGTACTCTTAGGGTAGATAATCATGTAAATGATTACTTC
>VXAV01006944.1:73804-85931 GCA_013399715.1 Alectura lathami | reverse complement strand
ACTTCATTATTTGCTGGCCATTAAAATGAATCCTTTCAAAGAAAACTGGGTAAAGTAAGAGAAATAGCCTATATTATGAGGTTCTCTTGGATATGTGCACTAAGAGATGATAATTCACCGCAGTTATGATCTTGGCCTACACTTTCTCTCGTATACTATAATTTATTTATGCTGCTGTTTTAATTCTCCAAAATAAAATTATTAAAAAGAAAATGAAAGTCTACCAGGCCTTAATGCAGGCAAATCAAGTTANGCTTCATGTGAAATTTCACTATTCTCATGGTCATGGTTGGCAGGGGGTTTTGTGTGCGTGTTTTTTTTTTTTAACCATATTTTAAAAATTAGAAAAGAACGAAATGTCATCGATTTAAATTATGATTTTTCTTCAGAAGAAAACTTTGTGCATTCTGTGGTCAGCAACAGCGAAGAATGAAAAACTCAAAATTTGTAACCAAATTGGAAGCACTAATTTTTTATACTGACAGTATATTCTATAAATAGAATCACTAAATAAAATAAATATACATGCAGATTTAAAATATCTTCTCCAGCTAGAACATATACTTTATTAATTCATTTACGAAAAAAAATTCTGATCACTTGCTATGATTTAACATTAAATGAACTTTATCATAATGCAAACAAGTAGTTACACCATCATCAGTGAAAACATTTTAAAACTCCATGGCTAGAGAACTTGGATGATAAATCGAGAACAATAAGTTAAAAATCCAGACATATTTGTAGCCTTCTAATTATTTATGTTAAAAAATTAACTGTGCTATTTCTATCTTTGACACATTTGTCACAAGAATGGATTACTATTATGAGTCTGTTGTATAGACATCACAAAGATTGCAGAAAAAATATAAATTCATCTTGTACCATCATTTTCTTCATCCTCAGCATATTGGAGTATTAGCTCTACTTACACTTAGTCAAAAAATCTTAAGCAATTGTTAAAAATTGTGTTTTGATAAGTTATGGTTTTATAGTACAAAAGCCTACACGAACCAAAAATAAAATAGATTAGCATGAAAAGAACAGGATTTGTGGTGATACCTTTGAAAATAAGAGAACTTAAGAGAACTGTTTTTTTAAAACTGCCCCCTATATTCACATTTGTCACAGTCTACTTTTGACACTGACAAGTGTCACTCTTATTTATTACTGTCCAGAACATTGTAGCCGACAGCCGTGTGTCCTGAGAGAGTGTGTATATAGTGCCATTACAGAGGTAACAATGAGATGCACTGATCAGTAGCACTGACTAACACTAATTTGATGACCAGTCTGTAGATCTTTCTGTTCCTCTCCTTTTTTCCTAGAGATAGGTGAGCAACAACACAAACAACAACAAATAAACTAAACCAAACAGATAAAGAGGTAGACAAAAGCATTTTCTGTGTATAAAATACACGAATTACAAGAGCAGTGCTAACTAGGGTTTACAGGCAGGCTACAACTTGCTGAAGAAAAAGAGAAAACCCAAATAACCAGAGTGAACCTTGAGCGACAAATGACAACAGGTTGTGAAAAGCACTTTAGTAGCCACGGTTGCAAATGCTACCTTGATTTGACAAAGCTGCAAAGCCAACTCAGTACTAGCCCCAGAATTCAGCAGAAATGTCTCACAGCCCTGAGATAAAGAGTCATTGGCCTGGGTGATTGTGTAAGTGAGAGAAGAATTAGGTTGCCAGAGCTCCTAACCAAGCACAGGTGGTATCTCGGTGTAGCATGGCTCTGTCAGATTTGGTGGCACAGAGTAAGGTACTCCCTGCCCCCTTGGCTTCCCCACCTGACCAATGATTTCAGTAGGGCTGGCCAGGGTATCTAAAGTAAAATTCATCTTCAACCTAGGGGGGCACAGTAAAAGCTTTAAGCAGTCTACTGCAGCAGGGATTTGGGTCTAAATTCATGATGCTCTTACCTCATGCAAAGATATCATTTCAGTGTCTTGAAATCTTTTTTTTACATAGTATGTGCCCATGCCTGATAAATGTGGCTGATTTTGCACTCCTGGAGATGCAGCTTTGAAGCACCATGATTTTTTCATCTGAAATTTAGAAGCAAAAACCTAGAGACTGGGGAATTCAGGCAGACCTTTTAATTACATGTGTCACCCTGGACTGTGACAGCAGAGCTTAACAGCCAATCCTTGCAGATCACATGCAAAAATACTATCACAAAAAGCAGGATAAAAGACAAGTGCTGGTTTTGCAAGTCTACATGAAAGGAAAAGAGAAACATCAAGTCCATGTTCAGCAAATCTAATAGCCTAATCAGAAAGCAGCACATCATACATTGCAGAGTGTCTAGGTACAGATGGCTAGGAACATTAAAAAACGTAGTTATGGTTATTGTTCCTTACATAGTTGAGTAAAGAAAAGACATTTTGATATTGTATTTGGCTATAAAATGAACTTCGTCAGCTAGATATTGCCAGAAGGAATCTAATGGAAATGACTATTTAGTGAAAATCAAATAATTACCTTGTAATTATCACCTCATGTGTCACATTTAATGTTAGCAACTCTGAATCAAGTAAATTCAAGAAAGGTCTGTTTGAAATCCCTACAAAACCCATATGGCAAATATTTTAATTGGGCCACTTTTGCTAATGAAGCTAACTATTCCACGCAGCAATACTTCTCCCTCTTCGTGGAGCCAAATGTTAACATAAACCACCCTTTAATTTAATCTTCCTATCCATCTTGAGGAAACTTGTTAAATTTTTGATTATTAGATTCTCTGAAATATAGCTTATTCAGACCTAACTTTAGCCACTTCATAAAAACTACTGATTTGCACTCAAATAGCATACTGCAGCAGTTCGAACGGAAAAAAAAAAAAAAATTTGTTCTGTCTCAGCTGATGTATAGAGTAATTTTCCAAGATTCCTTCATTGCAATTTGCAAACACATTATCTTAGACTATAAAACAAAAGCAATCAGTACTACCCATGGCCCAGAAGAGGCAGAAGCAGAAAGTTAGAAAACATAACAAATGTCTGAATCATCCTGAGGCAGGGACACACTCTACCTCAATGCAGAACATTATCCAAAGTGTCTCATCTATTTTTCTAACTGACAAACAAAGCCTGGCTGCTGAACAATTGAATACTACAAAATATTTTCTACACAGGCTGTGTTACACATTTAAGGAGGCACCTAGAGAAGCAAAATGTATGGCAGACTTATTCAGGGGAGCAACACTGCGGTTATGTTACTAGATTTCTTCTGGCCCCTTTGTCCAGTTCTTTCCCTTTCTCCTTTCTCTAGTAAACCACTACACTGCCATACAGCAGCTCCAAAAGAAGGAAGCTGATTAACACAGAAATGCTGAAATTCTCTTCTGAATGATCCAGTGCAGAATTTAGTAGGTCACACTAAAAAAGTTTGGTGTTTGCTTGTTTTTTAATCAAACCAGATGTAAGGGAATAAATTGTGTGTAGGAAGATGCACGTGAATATGGCTTTGGTAAATAGCCTGATGAAAGCATAACTGTGTTCGTGGGTAGGATGGGACAGTATAACAGATATCACTTGTTTCAACACCTCTCAGCATGGACTTTAAACAAATCAAGAAAACATCACATGACTTATCTAAAATTGCATTTCAGCATCTGGCATGAAGCAAATATCTGCTAAAGATTGTCTACTTCAAAGAAGAAGAGTCTCCATAAAAAGAAAATTGGAAATTGCCTGTCAACAAATCAGTAGATGCCGTTTCTGAAGCTGACAGGTGCTTTTTGGCATTAATGTAATGACCATAAATACTTCCTTGCACAGGGTACAATCAATTGCTTTAATCAATTTCTACTATCGCTTATGAAGTATGCAGACAATTTTCTAATCTGTGCTTTGCAGTGACATTAAATATGCATGTTCAACAAACTCTGGCAGAGCTGACTGTCAGTTTCTTTTCCTTTCACAAAAATTAGCATTTTGCCTGTAAGGTTACAATCCTGTCTCAAGAACATCTGAAGTGTGGGTTCTTAGGCTAAATTAATTCCCCTAGAACACAATAACACAACCCACAGCAGTGTCAGCTGTTAGCAAAGCTCTGTGATACATGGAGATTCTAGGATGAAATGTGAAATGTTGCTTTATGAACAGAATGAGCTGACAACTGGGAACAGGAACATCAGAGGTGCGTTCATGTACATGGATATATAGCAATAAATCAAACATCTTTGTTAACTATCTTCTTAAGATTAGTCCATACATCAGACAACTCAAGACAATTAGTCTGTGTAAGATTAGAAACCAGCAAGAGTCAGAAAGAAATTAAAATACCAAAGAAATCAAATGCCTCCTCCTCTGGCCCTGGCTTCCTTTTCTCATTCCTGATGTGCTTTTGGGTCTTTCAACTGCTATCTTCCAAGCTTATTACAGATAATACCCTTATCTTAGACTGTTGAGAAAATACATCTGCTTTCTGTTTTTGCTTTGTCAATATTAAGAAGTATTTGAATAGATAACTGAAAATGTTGAGAAAAGCAAAGAGGACTTTCAAAGGAGATATGGAGGAAATGAGGCAGAGAGGTACTGTGTGGGGAAAAAAAAAAAAAAAAAAAGCTGAAAAGAGAGTAGGGAGTATCTGAAAGATTGAAGTTCAGACAATGTTTGGCACATGACCAGCAGTGAAAGCAAACAGAATAGAGTAGGGAAAGAAAGAGCTGGGTGGATAACAAAAGCACTCTTACTCTAAAACACTTTGAGTTATGTAGTAAGGTACAGCTGTGCATGAAATTTAAAGCTGGACAAGGAAAGGCATGGCTAAGCATATAGTTGAAACCATTTTATATTAGTTGAACTGAGGAGTAGTTAAACTAAGTATTTATTTTATTGTTTCCACCTTTCCCCTCAGTGAACACTTGTAGAGGCAAGCGGAATTAATGGAGCTAATACAGGGTGAGAAGTCAAGAACGCTAGAGCTGTAATCCTGGAGTGCTCACAGACTTGCTTTGATACCATGTTCAAGTCACAGTTCAGTTTCTCTACTAATAATGCAGCCACAATAATATCCAAGTCATGAAGGAGCTGGGAGGATTAATTAGTTAAAATTCTGTAGTGTTTCAAATAAACAATGACACCTTTTAAGTTTCCTAGAGTACTTACAAGGATCAAACTATAGGACTGGGCCTTAGCTTATGCCTATAAAAATGCTAACTTCAGTAGGAGAGAATCAAGGCAACTGCAGCTGTTTTTTAAAATGTCACCCTTGAATCTGCTTGCCATTCAGCAATGCTTGCACCTCTGGGACTTTATTTTCCAGAAATACATCACCGGAGAATCTGAACTCTTCTTTGGCCTTAAGGCTTTTATGACTGCTTATTTAAAGCATTATAAGGAGTAAAATTTTTAAAATCCCTTTGTTCATTTTTTTACACCATCTTGTTTTACAAAATTATTTGAAGCTACGAGTGCTTTGACAGAGAGTCAAAGCTGTATTAAAAAAGAAACAGTGTGTTTGGTAATAACTTTAATGTTTCACCTGCCACTACTAGTAATACTACTCTTATCCTACCAAATCCCAAAGAGGCACTGCTTTACCAGCAGAAAAATTATTCATCCAGAAAGTAAATGTACTCATAGAGTGGTTTAAGGCAAGATGGAGTAGCAGTACAGGGCCAAAGGGCTGCAAGACAGTATTTTCTGTCAGTTGACAGTATTTATGGGATCACTCAAGCATAACAAATTCAGCACTAATTCTGAATTTGTTTACCATTCTGTTTCACTCTCACAAATAATTTATTTTTTGCTTACTGTTACTTTTGCAAGTTGCATTTAATACATTACATAATTAAAACACTAAGATAAGTAATTTTTATCTTCAGTAGTCCAAAATGAAATCACACCACCTTATGTATAGGCACATGCCTGTTCTTGCAGAAGTATATGCCTCTGTCAAGCTGTTCTCACATGCAAAAACATGTCCCCCTTACTGTTCCTTACTCAGTGACCCCAGAAAACAAAGCTCCAAGCCTGCCGCATTCAGCTGTTCTGGATTTATTTGGGGAGTTTTGGTTCTGAACTAGAGTGCACCGTACAAGAATTGGATAAAGCTCAGATGTATGCTTATGGCAGACATAAATTATTTTTATTATTAAAAGACAGAGACAAATATTTACTTTGTATAACACTGAAGTCATACCAGTATGTGCACGTGACTGAATGTGTGAATAAACATCACATTAAACGTTTGTTACGTTTGTTGTCCTTTCTGAATATATAGGTATGTATTAAGTCTCTATATAGAAATACATGGTATTTAGAATCCAATGTCATATGACATTATAAAACAAAATTATGTTGTAAAAGGATCACCTATATCTGAGGCATTGGACTACACAGTCTTGATTTACACAAAGCAAAAGGGGAAATGATCCCAATTTAGAAGCCTCTGTAGTAGCAGTTAAGAGATTTATATCCCTCTTTGCAAAACCAGTGAGGCCTTTGATGCCAGGGTTGTGTAAAAACCTTCAGCTTGGTAAGTGTGCCACTGCAAAATAATAACCTTAACAAACATTACATAATTTATAGCCTAACAATAGCAGAGGAAGGTGGTGTGCTCAAGCACAGATATGTCACAGAGGCTAAGGAACATTATTTAACTGTTCTAGGCATTTATTTTGCCTCGATTCCCTCTGAAGTCTTAAGTAGTGTAACTAAAATAGAGATTGAAAGATATTATCATTTATAGTGATAATTACCTTGGCAGGAGGCAAACGTCGTGCTGCAGGAATACAGGAACACCTCTTCTGGAAGTCCACTAAGTATATTGATTTGGCATATTCTAGAATACAAGCTTGTTTTTTAAAAACAACACCTTACTTACACTAATCTTCCAAACACCAATAAAAAATTTCACTTCTGAAATTTCTGATTTAACATAATAAATACCAATAATAACATTCTTTTTTTTTTTTTTTCCATTACTCAACCCAGAATAAAGTGGATTGCTCATTTCAAGTAAGAAAGGAGCCAGAAATAAATTCAGTTATCAGCTTTTAGTTATCGCATGTGCACTGAGAGTATCTCCATGAGGCAATTTTTATACTATACTACAGTGATCCACAAGATAAATCTAGTGAAAATTTGGTACCATACAGCATAGTTTTCTGCCTGAAGGTAACAGGTTAACCCTGTCCCATCAAGGATTTTGGCATTTCCCCTTGAAGAAGGGAGGCAAAAGGCATATACCATCTTAAGATTAACAACATAAGACAAAATGGAATCAAGTTCAACTGGGTCATGAGCCAGCTGAAGGGAGGAATTCTACCTCCTGGGCTACAGATATTGCATTGAGCTGTCCAGACTCCTGGCCTTAGCTGGTCCTCAGTACTGATCACTGATCTGGTCTGAATTTTTTCATAGAATATGGAAAAATCCTCACTCTGAGAGCCAAAGTAGAAGGACTACTATGAGCAGCAGAGGGTCTGATGTTTCATTTTGACTGGGATAGCCTCATTCATCCTTCTGCTTAGTTCAACCTACCTTGTTTAAAGCAGGGCCAGACATTTTCCTACAGAACTACTGCTTTGAAATCATAGAATCATCAGAGTTGGAAAAGACCTCTAAGATCATCTAGTCCAACCATCAACCTAACATCACCAAGCCCACTAAATCATGTCCACATCTACACCTCTCATGAACACCTCCAGGGAAGGAGACTCCACCACCTCCTTGGGCAGCCTGTTCTCTCAGAGAAGTTTTTCCTAACACCCAACCTGAATCTCCCCTGGCACAGCCTGAGGCTGTTACCTCTTGTCCTATCACTAGTTATCTGGGAGAAGAGGCCAACACCCACCTCACTACACCCTCCTTTCAGGCAGTTGTAGAGAGCAATAAGGTCTCCCCTGAGCCTCCTCTTCTCCAGACTGAACAGCCTCAGTTCCCTCAGCCGCTCCCCATAAGCCTTGTGCTCCAGGCCCTTCACCAACTTTGTTGCCCTTCTTTGGAGACGCTCCAGGGCCTCGATGTCCTTCTGGTAGTGAGGGACCGAAAACAGAACACAGCACTCAAGGTGCAGCCTCACCAGTGCCGAGTACAGAAGGATGATCACCTCCCGAGTCCTGCTGGCCACACTATTTCTGGTGCAAGCTAGGATGACTTTGGCCTTCTTGGCCACCTGGGCACACTGCTGGCTGATTTGCAAAAAATGTCAGAAATGATAATAAGATGAGAAAGTCCCAGGACTTCCAGTACTCATCAAGGAACACGGAAATTAACCTCCTGAGGGCATGGAGGGGTTTGCTCCAGGCTCTGAATACAGCCCTCTGCAATTGCAGGCAGCCAGAAAGAGACACTTAGTCAAGAATTGGCTTAAGGAATACTCTGCACTTTTCCTAGACAAGAAGTTGCAGAACACTCCCTACTACTCTGAAACAACTTCACAATTTCCATGCCAAAAGCTACATGCAAAGCATACAAAAGAGTTCAAAGCTACACAAATCTCTAAACCACTGTAAGGATGAAAGTGAGCTCAAATACACCCAAACGTCATAAGGCTTTACAACAGCACAAGAACAACTTAGGTGAAAATTGCCAGAGGGCAGAATGGGAGGATGGACATGACTTTTCTATGTTTTTCCACAATTTGCAGAGCCTGGAGGACAATGGAGCTCTTTGCTTTGGCTTTGCCCTTCTGCAGAGCTTATTTAGCTTTTGAGAATTTTTAATCAGCTCAGTGGAAGGCTGGAGGGCCTAGCTTGCTTCACCAGATCCTAGCCTGGTTCAGTAAAACTGATCTGTGAAGTTTTCATATAATGTGTCCCAAAGCTTTCGTTCTGCCTTGCACTGGCTCTCCTTGTTCCTCTCAGCAGGTACTACTCCCCCTCATTCTTTTAAGGAGTTAATAAATGAGAAGTTTGGTTTGTTAGCTTTATGTTTTGGCAGGTTAACTTCATTTACGGCCAGTTCTAAACACATGTGCTTCTCCTCCTACCAAGAAACAGCTATTAACTTTACATGTAGCCTTTATATTTAGCCAGTTAAACATGACTGGAAGGCATTTTCCTACAAGATGTTAAATTCCCTGAACAATAGCTATAGCTTCTGGAGAGATAAAAACACTCAGAAAGATGCATAAGAAGTTACTCAACTACTTTTAGCAGTCTGAAAACCTTTGAGACTACTTCTGTACTTAAAATTATACATATGCTTATATAGATAAATCAATGAACAGTCAGGCTAGGAGACAGACGTAACAGTAAAATTTGGAAGAAAAAGTCCAGATGTTTTCTGACAATAAATCAACTATAAAATCGCAGTACTTTAATTATGGTTTGTTGTTCTGCTCAGAGGTGCCTATAGTTTAGGTTTGTTTTTTTTTTTTTTTTTTTTGATGCCTGTGTGTTAATTTAATCCTGCACATAGACAAGCATGCCCAAAGACATAATATATCTCACACATTATGTTACTGCAATAGCAGACATAGCCTTTATATGAGACTTATAAATACATTACTTTCTGCATGCTTTTTTCTCATCTTTAAATAAATTCCATTCCTAGCATGTGAATAAAAGGCAAACAAACAAAGAAAAAGAAAAAATTCCCAAAATACTACCATGCAATGGAAGCCAGATCATCTCCTGGATCTTCCTTTTGGAGACGGAATATCCTATTGTTGACCTTGTAATGATTATGCACATCTTAGGTTTAATAGAGCTTCACTGTTAACTTTGGGTTATGCTCCTTGGTATCTCAGATTGAACAAACTATCTTGACTCTGGTCTATTATGATTATATGCATTTTTAAAAATGCTTTTAGATTACTGTAGATACTCCTTTTCTCTCTCTTCAAAATGCTCTTGAAATTGTAAGCAGATATTAATCTCAACTATCATCTAACTCCAGAACTAAAAATGATCCTATGTTTTCAAAAGTTAAGTTTTGAACAGATCTAGAACAATTAATGTTGCTATTTCAAAGAAGAAGCAGTATCTTTGGAAAAAAAAAAAAAAAACAACTTAACTGGACTTTCATCAGAATGTCTTTGTCTTCCATATTGTCAAGTCCACTACCTTTAAATTTGTGTATATTATAAAAAGTAAAATGAGTATAAAGTAGTTTTTTTGGGGGGCAAAAGGAAGTATAAAACAGATTCCAATACCCTCAGTTGCTTTGTGTGGTCCTTCACTTCTAAATTATCTCCATTTATCTATTTCTCTAATGATGTATTACCTTATTTGAGATTTATCCAGATCTCTTTATCATTGAAATTACATAGGCAAAATAAAACTATCCTATGTGTTAATAGGAAAGTACTTGAGTTATAAAATACACATAATTAATACAGATGTATGGACTTCTATTTGGATATTCTTTACAAGGAAATAAACCTGTCAATCCTCTCCTCATCTATAGAGGAGCTATGGCTCTGCCCCTGTATATTCTCCCCTATAAGCACAGGCATGTACCCTTTAAAAGACTAATTAAGTAATTTAAAGAAATCCTATAAATCTACATTATGACTAAATATCTTTCATCTCCCAAATGCTACTGTTTTCTCTTTGTCTTGATGTTTTCAGGAAAAGCTGAAAAGAAGTTAAATGGGATCCATAATTCTAGAACTAAAGAAGGGAGTAAAAATTCCAAGTTTGAAAGAATTCTCAACTTGCACAAGGGAAGCCAATGGGAATTTTAAAATGCATTTCAACGTTAGCAGGATAATATTTGGCAAATCCCTTATTTTAGGAAAAAAAAAAAGTAGGATGGTTTTGCTATCATATCAATTTTCATTCTATTCTAAGTGAAAAAGGATTTCTGTAATATAACATTTAATAAACTGTAAATATTCAAACAAAACAAAATCATTTCAAGTAATTAATTTTGACATCCAAGAGAGGTTTGATGAGCTGAACAAATGAATATTAAAAAATCACTCTTAATGACTTAAAATTACTGTATTAATAAGAACAGTTATTGCATTTAAGAAAAAAAAAAAAAAAGATCTGTATTTCATACAAAATACCTCCTTCATATAGTTCCTTCAGTATGACTTCTTATACCCCATTAAAGTTCATTACTTTTTTAATGCTGGCAGTACTCTTAGACTGATTCCAAGAAAGTTTTTTTAAATGGAAGGTTTAGAATATGCATTATTTGAAAGCATGCATTGCTTTAGATTGCATTGTATGCTTTCATTCCACAGCTACCTACTGTATATGATGTACCAGAAATGTGAAAGCCCGACGAATGCCTCACATTTAACCTATCACCTAAAAAGCAGCTGGGAGTAAGGATTGTCTTTTCTTCGACTTTTGTACATTCCCTTGTACAAATAAGGCTGGCCTGTAATGCAGAGTGCATATAGCATAGTGCTATAGCTGCTGCTATTCCAGGAATATATTTTAAGATACAGTAATTATCCTCTCCATCCTGCTATCAATTGCTCCAACTTTCTCTGGATACTATGCCTTGCACATCATACAGTCTTATGACAGAAAAATGAAAGATTTATTCTCTGTTTAGCAATTAATTTTCTTGATTCTTAAGAAAATGAAGCTTGTATACATTGTGATAGGAAAAAACGATTGGTTTCATTTTACTTAACTACTCTGGCTGATTTTTAAAGGGATGCTTGCAACATGACTTCTATTTTGATTTTGTGGAAAATAAAGGTTTTGAGATAAATGTGTGAATAGCACTGACAACATGGCTCCAGTACTGAAAGGACATCTTGTACTCTGCAAAAACGAGATCACCTGTTAGTTCTCTGATAGGTCACTTTTTACAAGAGATTTATGTTCTCAGGTCAGGAAAAGCTGATGGATTTCATGAAATATGAGATTCCTTTTAAAACAATATAGAACAATTTTCAACTGAATTGACATATATTTTTCAGTCTCTACTCCTCCTCCGTTTTTCTTCTGACCTATAACCTCCACATTCCATTTCCTATTTCTGTTCAAGCCAAATGCCCTTGGGTGAAATGCTAGGACCAAATCAATTTCTTTCAATACAAATTTGTTCTGTCCTCTTTCAGATCAGTTCCTGTCCTGAGCATGAAGCAATTATTTTTCAGCCCTAATGAATATCACACCTTCTGCTTTATATAGTTTTCACTTCACCTCATTCCCTTCTACTGTCATGTGATATATCAGCTTCTTCAATCAGCTC
>VXAV01006944.1:57659-68278 GCA_013399715.1 Alectura lathami | reverse complement strand
GAAGATTTTACACTCCTTTTTTCCACTAAGCAATATTTTCATTTCAAAATTGTCATACTAACAAAGACCAATGTGCCTACTCAAACACTCATTTATTTTAAAATGTATTTTTTACTCTGAATACTTGACTCTCTCACAGGACTAGGCTTCTGTCACTGCTGTTGTTGGCTAATATTTGTATTGATTCTGATTTTGAAAAATCTGCCCATTTACTCTAAAAGTAGTATCGCAGATTATATCAGACAGAACAGCCATTTTGCACAGCATTGTAATTACAAATAGTACAAAAGATATCCAGCTGAAGATCACAGCTGTTCAAATATGGACAAAGCTACTTGATGTATTATGGGGAAAAAAAAAAAGAATAAAAGAAAAAAAAACACCACACACACACACACAAACATTTAAGCACAAAGCCACAGTTCTAGCCCCAGTTTAAAGTTTCCCTTAGAATCAGTAATATCTATGGTTGATGGTTACCATCACAGAGCTTGCACAGGTGGTTGATGCTAAGCCTTAAATGCGTTTGCCAGTATTATCAAACTCGTACAATAGCAATACTAACAATACTTGAGGAGTAGCTAACACATAGAAGGGAAAACTTCACTTTTTCTGATTTTAATTATGTATTCTGAATAAATTATCCTAAGTATTAAAAAAGGAAAACCAAAAATTACTAAAAATGCTGCAGTTCAAATTAGTTTCCATGTGAACCATGTGAAGTTATCAGCTGATAAAACCCTCCCTTAGCACAGCCTTGGGTTTTACTAATATTATAAAGCAATGCACACTTTTATATCATTCATACACATGTTAGAATGGGCTGAAATTGATTACATGAACTTCATGGATATGATTTCCATATCAAAAGAATTTAACAAAGAAAATTCACCAAAGTGAAGAGGATTAAGCAGGATAGGAATATGGATAGAGGAGAGTGGCATGAAATATAATGGAGGAGGAGTGGCTGAGGGAACTGCGGCTGTTCAGTCTGGAGAAGAGGATGCTCAGGGGAGACCTTATTGCTCTCTACAACTACCTGAAAGGAGGGTGTGGTGAGGAGGGGGTTGGCATCTTCTCCCAGGTAACAGTGAAAGGACAAGAGGTAACGGCCTCAGGCTGTGTCAGGAGAGGTTCAGGTTGGGTGTTAGGAAAAACTTCTCTGAGAGAGTGGTCAGGCATTGGAACAGGCTGCCCATGGAGGTGGTGGAGTCTCCTTCCCTGGAGGTGCTCAAGAAACATGCGGATGTGGCACTTAGGGACATTGTTTAGTGGTGTTAGGTTGATGGTTGGACTAGATGATCTTAGAGGTCTTTTCCAAATTTTATGATTCTATGATTCTACAATTTTTTGAAAGTAAACCAAGACCAACACAGACCTGCATTCAGGTAACATGGCAAAATGCAGCAGTGGTCACTTGTACAGAGTCATGTGTACCAGCTGTTTTTGTAAAGGCTGCTATGGCCTTACGGTGCATAAGCAAAGGGATTACTTATAAACCAAGAGAAATAATGGTTCCATTAAACAAAATCCTCATGTCAGAGGCTATATCTACCATCTCTGGGTTTTAATCTTTGCAATACCTGTATATATGATTAAAAAGACTTAGACTCTGAGCTTGAGCTTTCCTTACAAAAAGCAGATAAAAGTGACTTAGCCATTTACCTTTTCAGTGGCAAAAAATATGTCATCAAGGCAATCTTCTAACAGACAACATTCAAGAGAGGATCAAAATTAATGGAAGAAAGTTGTTTATTCTCAAAGGAGGGGGAATGTGCATGAGTTGAAATAAACGTAAGACAGAAAGATAAAACAGCATGTATTATAAAGAAAACTGATGAACTCACAGCTAAAATTTATGTCATTAAGTTACGGGCCAATATCTTTTCAAAAATTCAATATACATATTGCAAAGGAAACATCTTTAGACAAACATAATTGTTTAGCCTGTGACATAAAAGCTACTTTTCTATCTGCTCAAAATACCTCTCTCTCTCTGAGCACAAACTTTTCCCAAAAGCATACTCAGGTAATAAGAAACTTGAGTATTCTTAAAACCTTCCATAGCTGATGCTTATCATGCCACCTTCTAAGTTCATGCTGTAAACACAACCTAGGCAGCTTTCACTAACTTTTGCCCTGTTAGCTTTCAGAATATTCTATCTGTTTATGTTGAAATGGTTGACTTTGACAAGTAGCTGCCTGACAAGTAGCTTACTTTGCTACTGCAGTAAGTTAGAGAACACCGCTGTTGAGGCAAATAATCTAAAACAAGAAGGTGGAAATTGCCTTTTTAGAGCAGAACTGTTAACTGAAAAAAAGACTGAACAACTACAAAATGCAAGCTACAGACATATATTATATACCAGTCTTGAAATGTTGCACCATTTCACGATACTAAAAAGAAGGGCATTCAAATGCTTTACCAGAGGGGACCTGGAGAGCTTATCTGGTGATTAAAAGGTTATTTTATGGTGAAAGCTTTCAGAAGTTCTGAATCTTTTCAGTATTTAAAAGAAAAGTAAAATGATCATAATATAGCACTGTACAGATTATAAGTGCAGTAGAATGGAAAATAAGGATAAAGAAAGTACAAAAGGAAGTAATATACTCCAGGAAAGGGAGATCATACTTCTCTAAGTTACACAAGGAGCACTAGAATATGTGAAGGCAGTGAAAAAAATGTTAAAAAGGATTGACAGCTGCTTCAATATTCAATATCACTATTAGCCTGCTGATAAACTGGCTGCAGATAAATCTGTAAAAGCAATTGGATGGAGCTGGTGAACCTGTATTTTTCCTCAGCTTTCACATCCACGAACATATAGTCAGAACGAGTAGAGCTGTTTGAGCAGAGCTTTACATGCCTGACATTTTAACAATGAAACACACATATTTGTTTGGTATTTCAAAACTTTTTCTTTCATGTCTGAACGCTGAAAAGTAGGACCTGTTACTGTACTATCTCTTTTGGTAACTTGTTCAGGATCTCAGGCTTTTAATGGGAAGAAAATCTAATAGGCATAGACTTATTTCTCCTCTCCTTCTCTCTTTCATTCCTTTTTGTGTTTACTGACTGAAGTATCTTCCTCTTGCCCTATTACTTGTTGTCTATGCTATTATCATTCTTGTCATACTGATCCTATTTCTTGCTCCCGCTCCACCCTGTTTCAATATCTTATTCTGCTTGCTGTTCCATCGGCATTCTAGACTAAAGGAGTTTCAACACCACTTGCCATTTCACTGTTCATCTCACAGTTCTGTCTTCATCCCTTACCTTTCTGAACCATTTTTAAACACAGTTTCACAGGGTGCATGTACTCCTCTTTCCTTACCAGTGTTTTCTATTACACTGATAATTCTTAGCCAAGTCTTAAATCCTGCCATCCTAACATTTCTAAAACCTTTCATATTACTGTCTAAAGTATTTTTCTTAACTTCTTTTACAGACTTGGTCATCCTATGCCTTAGTTTTCACTCATCCAACTTTTGCCTTATAATTTCTCTCTTTCCTATTGTACTGTGCTCTTCCACTTTTTAATCTTCTCTCTGGTCAATATTATGTGGATTCAGCTATAATCTTCTTCACAACCAGACAGGTCCCTGTTTTGCATGTCTGACTTTCTTTCCAATGCAATACTCTAAATGGCCTGCTCACAGCACAATCATACTATGGCTACTCCAGAACAGCTTGGGCTTCTCTAAATCCTTTACCCATATTCAGGCTCATCTACTCTTCACTTCTTAGCCTCATTAATAGGAATGCTTGTACAGTGGCTCAGGATATTTACTAAGTTTTGCTTCAGTTCTCCCTATAAGAAAATCAAAAAAACACCTTTTTTTTTTTTTTTTTCTCTTCAAAATGATGAACACTGTCCACAGCCTATCTTTCTTTCTTGGTAATTATTATCTTCTGGCCTACTCCTCAACTCATGCTTACCTTTCACAAGTCTCTGCTATTCTTCAGCCATCAACTCTTCAGATCTTGTTTCTTAAGAATTCAACAAAAAAAGGCTTATCAAAATGATCATTTATTTCTGAGTTCTTGATTTTATAACTTCTTTCAGGCTGCTCCCAAACAATGTGATTTTTATCAGGTCCCAACGTAACCATATTCAGATCATTTCTAAAGAATCCATTCTGCAGATCACAAACTCTAACTCACATTAGCTCAATTTCCACCACAATACTGGATAGTAATGAACAAAAGGTAATTTTGTGATAAAAGCATTTCCCACAGACATCTAAGGGCATCATTTGGCTGCAAGATTGAAACCAGAGATGATTTTCAGTCAGTAGGGAGAAAGAAGCAGGCTTGTGCCTACAAGCCTCTATTTTTATTTTGTTCCAGCCTCTAAAAGTACAAATCTGAATACATAGTATCTGGAAGACACCAATTGGACTGATGCAGACTACTGGAACTCTCGACAGGAAATTCCATTCATAAGTTAATGATGTTCCAAAATAAGTCTACTGGTGATATTAGAAAACTATTCCAATCACACCAGTATGCAACCTTCTAACACTAGCCTGAAGTAATTCATGGACATTTTTACATCTGCTGATTCTGGAACGTATTTGGGTCAGTTACACATACTCAGAGGTAAGAAAGGTGAGCAAGTGTTCACTGTACAAAGAGAAAACTGACACAGAATTTTTGTCTCTACTGAAAAAAAAAATTGTGTAGAGGATTTGAAAAGCTTTCTCTTTGGACACATTCTTATCTTCCATAACATTCACAACAAAAGTTGTCAGACACCAGCAAAGGTGTTGTTACCTCCTATTAAAAATTAATCACATTCAATTAAAATGAAAGAAAAAGAATATGCAAGAGGAAAAGTGAAGGAAAGCAAATTTGGTCTTACCTTCATACCATCAAGTAAGGTTATTAATATAAATAAGAAAAAAAAGAAAATAAGAAAAAAGAATGAGACTAGAAATACATGCCCCTACATCATCTGCTAGAGAAACAATGAATAAAATTCTTTTAAAGTGACTGATGTACAATTGTGGCAGACAACACCACTAAGGATATCTGTGCATTAGTTAATACTTAATACTTCTGTATCCAAAAATTTTGTACTATAATTTGTCTGCTATCACAAAATCATAGAATCATAGAATGGTTTGGGTTGGAAGGGACCTTAAAGATCACCTAGTTCCAAGCCCCCTGCCATGGGCAGGGACACCTCCCACTAGACCAGGTTGCTCAGAGCCCCATCCAGCCTGGCCTTGAACACTGCCAGGGAGGGGGCATCCACAACCTCTCTGGGCAACCTGTGCCAGTGTCTCACCACCCCCACAGGAAAGAATTTCTTCCTAATATCTAGCCTAAATCTCCCCTCTTCCAGTTTGTGGCCATTACCCCTTGTCCTATCGCTCCATGCCCTTCTAGAGTCCCTCCCCATCTCTCCTGTAGGCCCCCTTCAGGTACTGGAAGGCCGCTATCAGGTCCCCCCCCGGAGCCTTCTCTTTTCCAGGCTGAACAACCCCAGTTCTCTCAGCCTGTCCCCATAGGGGAGGTGCTCCAGCCCTCTGATCATCTTTGTGGCCCCCTCTGGACCCCCTCCAACAGCTCGATGTCCTTCTTGTGTTAGGGGCCCCAGAACTGGACACAGTACTCTAGGTGAGGTCTCACAAGAGCAGGGTTAGAGGGGCAGAATCACCTCCCTCGCCCTGCTGGTCACGCTTCTCTTGATGCAGCTCAAGACGCAGTTGGCCTTCTGGGCTGCAAGCGCACATTGTCAGCTCATGTTGAGGTTTTCATCAACCGACACCCCCAAATCCTTCTCCTCAGAGCTGCTCTCCACCCATTTTCCACTCAACCTATATTTGTGCTTCAGATTGCCCTGACCCAGGTGCAGGACCTTACCCTTGGCCTTGTGGAACTTCATGAGGTTGGCATGGGCTCACCTCTCCAGCCTGTCCAGGTCCCTCTGGATGGCAGCCCTTCCCTCTAGTATGTCAATGGCACCACACAGCTTGGTGTCATCCACAAACTTGCTGAGGGTGCACTCAATCCCACTGTCCATGTCACCAACAAAGATGTTAAACAGCACTGGTCCCAGTACTGATCACTGAGGGATTCCACTTGTCACCAGTCTCCATTTCAACATTGAGCTGTTGATCATGACTCTTACCCAGTGAGTGGTCCGTCCATCACACCCGTGCTTTTCCAATTTAGTGACCAGGATGTCATGCGGGACAGTGTCAAACGCTTTGCACAAGTCCAGGTAGATGACGTCAGTTGCTCTTCCTTTATCCACTGGTGCTGTTACTCCATCATTAAAGGTCACCAAGTTTGTCAGGCACTATTTGCCCTTGGTGAAGCCATGCTGGTTGCCACCAATAACCTCATCTTCATTTTCCGTGTGCCTTAGTAGATCCTTCAGGAGAATCTGCTCCGTGATCTTGCCAGGCACAGAGGTGAGACTGACTGGCCTGTAGTTTGCCAGATCTTCCTTTTTTCCCTTTTTGAAAATGGAGGTGATGTTTCCCCTTTTCCAGTCAGCGGGAATTTATCCCCATATAATCAACAGACTGCTAAACATTACTACATGCCTGTACATTACAGGAACAAGTTGAAACATCTCTGTATATACACACATACCTTTCCTGCAAATCTAGAGAAAATGTAACTATAGAGGTATTCAATATATATACACAGACAGCAACAAATACGATTTTAATGAACAAGTTCAATTCAACTTCAATCATTGTTCTTTCTGTCCATCTCACGAAGGGCTAAGGACATTCTTCTGAGATTCCTACAGAAACGTAGAAGCAAATAAAATGTGATCATGACATAAATGTAGTATTTGGCAAGGCTTTACTATATGCATTACTAATGCTGACATGGAATATTAATTGAATCAGCTGGAGGCAAAAGTTCAGGGCAACTCAAGAAATAGAGAATCAGACTGTTTACAGTATAGTCACCTAGATATTGAAGTTGACACTCAGGAGTCACATAGTTTCAAAACCATCAAAGAGGTTATTAAAATGATTATTCTAAACATATTTTCAGACATAGATAGAATTTAGTTGTTGAGAGTCAGATGCATACTCAATCCTTCACCTTGAAGCCAGAAACATATTACTATTCCTTGTCCAAAACTATGCATCCAAGGCAGAGTAATTTATTCATGAAGGTAAATTATGAAGAATGTGTAGAAAGCATATGCCATGGCAAGTTTTAATTTACAACTCCAACTAACCCACTGGGACACTGCTCTGACATGTTTTATTCCCATATGAAACTGAACCTTTCCACAGAATTTCTTCCCAAATTTGCATCTAGAGTGACACTATTTTAAAGTGTTTTTAATCAAGAATTTTTGTAGCATAACAGCTACTGTATATACCAGACTTATCAAATAATCATTTGGAAAAATTCTGCTGTGCCCTGCATCTTAAACAAGTAAACTATTTCATTATACAGAACATTAAAGGAGAAGATTTAAAGAAAAATTACGAAATGTTAACACTATCTAATGCAAACCTGTTGGCTTATCCTCTAAATCATCTTAATCCATGCAAAATTAACTGTTTTTAATACAGAATAAAAATCTCTCTCAAAAAAAAAACACCCACTTTAATTTGGTTAAAGAAAAAAGGCAAAGAAAAAAATATTGGTAAGATAAGCTGCATACCATGGGCAAGGAAAAACAACATATTTTTATCTTAACTGGTTTAAAATGTTTTTAACATAAAAAACATTCCCACAGCAATTCACAATTACACCTTTTTTTCATTAGTATCTATCTGTGAAAGTGACTAGAAACTGGATGACAGAAACTAGTTTGGAGGCACCCATCTATATCTATCATATATATCTGTAAAAACATCATAAAGACTAATACTTTATTATTTATCTATTATAATTACCTGTTATCCACTATAATTATTTTTCCTTACCTCCTCATTCTTATCCCATTCTGTCAGATTATTTTTGCTGTCTTCTGTAAATCACCACAGTGGGTAGGTGCAAGATATCAACTGGCATTATCTGCCAATTCACGTTTTAAGATACAGAAGTCGTATCCAGTTTCACATATTTGTGATGGCTAGATAGAAAAACTGGATGGCATAAAGTATAATCACATCCAGATCTCCGCCCTTGCTCTTCAGATAGTTTTTGCTACCTTCCAGGCATAGACAAGCGATACGCGCACTGGCCAGTTCCTGCCTATCCATTTTTAACACCAATGCATTGTGGTAAAACCAAAGAGTGACCAAGTCAAAGGAACTGGTTGGACATGACTTCCTCATGGGTAAGGACACAAACCCATCCCTCCTCATGTCAACTCACTTCCATCCACTGTCAGATCTCTACATAAAAATAGTATATTAGAAGAACAACTTCAGGAACTGATTGATTAAGCTTCAGCTAAGTGAAAAAAAATACAGGATGTAAAGCATGAGATACCAAAATTGGAATGTTGGGAGAGCAAACAAAAAAATGTTTGGCACATCCGCTTTTAGTCTGAAGTAGGCTATGATATGAAATGGCTAAACAAAAAGCAAAGATAACAGTTTTCGTCCAAAATTTACACAGTGTTCAGTAGAAGATTTAATCAAGAAGGCAGGCCGAGTAATTTATCCAAATCTCCATCCTTATCTCTAAATATTACACTTCTTTCTCACCAAATTCTATGTAAGCAGACATAAATATATGAAGAAGTCAATACTGCCATAGATTTAATATCATATGTAAGGGTGGCACTTCAAAGGAGTACAGAAGAGAACTGCTGTAATATTGGGACACATTCAGCATATAAATAAAAGTAGTGGTGAACTTTAGTGTAAAGCTGATATGAACCTGTCCTTACATGCTTGCAGTGTCATGCACCATGCTATGAACAAATAAGACCGCCCTTCAAGAAGTCTATAACATTTTCTGCCTCTTCAAGGTTACAGAAAGCACATACTTGACTGGCAAATTTCTTATAACTATAAACCAGCATAAGAAATTTAGTATGTGACCCTTTTGGGAAATGTAAGTTATTTCCTACTGAGAAATTACCTATTGTTTAATGGAAAGTCATTGATCTCTGCCCACCACCTGCTTAGTCCAACTGCTTATTTAACACCTTGGGTGATAGCAACACTTTATCTCAGAAATTACCCTTGCTGAAGCTAATGAACACGATGTTGCAATTTTAACTAGATTCAGATTTACCACTAGTCCTAGCCAAGCACTGAGTTCATTAGTTGCTGACAGTGACTAGCATGTTTGGCTACGAATCTTGATCTACGAACTGTCTCACTGAAATCAACATAACCAAATGTGAAAGCTGGCTCAACAGCTCTGGTGAGATACAATGTGTATTTCATGGTGTCATTCCTTCAAGAGATCTATATCCAACACTTAGATTTGATTAAGAAAACTTATTTAGGATGCTTTTATGATACTAATTTGTAGACACATACCCCTGTCTGTAAACCTCAGTGTAGGTCTGGCTGTGATGTCTATATGAAATGCCATTCAGTCATTGCTAACTGAAGAGAAAAAGGAACTCCCAGATTTCATTCAAAAGTACTTATACATATAAGACATTCTCATTTCCTGTAAAAAGTTTGTAATCCAAGAAACACTTGATCAAGGAACTTACAGATTCAGAAGAATGTCACCAGACACAAGTTACGCAGAAAACTGCTGCCCAGGCACCTGTACCTCTTTCAAGTCCTCATTTACGGGAAATGTATTGATCAGTAGCGGAAGCAGCTGACCTGTATAAACCTAACAGACTGAGAAACTGGCAGCTCAGCATTATCTATGCAACTTTCTCGTGCTGCTCAAAACCAAACATGCCTGAGCAACCATAAGCATAAGCCAGCATTATACACACACAGCTGCACATAGTATATGTTTCTTGCACTTACTTTATAACATTATCCACACAAGAACACAGGACAGAGACTTGCAAGGTAGCCTTCCATGCTGCTTATAAGATGACAATAAAATGCACATTTTAAAACACTGTTCACTGTAGTATGATCTGAATCTTTTTTTTTTTTTTTCAGCAGCACACACAGGGAATGCATTCATACAGAAATAACCATTTGGTTGCTGGTGGAAAAAGAAGCAGCAGAATGCACAGCCATAGAGAGATTAAAAAGAGAAGATACATTTTTATATTTGTACAGTACAGTGCTGTAAACAAGTATTTGTTTGCTAAGTGATATTTGAGCTCACAATTATGTTAGGCACACCTTCATATATGAATTATGTATTGGCAGCAGTGGAATGAAATTTTGCAGCCAGCACCCTCCATTTCTAACTAGTCTGTGCTGAAACAATTTGTCAATCTTCTTTAACTGTTATTTCCTGCAGTACAAGGACACCCTAACTGATGCAGGTTAGGGTTTTTCTGTCAAATAAAAGTAGTAACAGCTGTCTTTGACAAAGTATAGTCAGAGTACCTTGCATCTTTACTGCCAAAACTAATTACATATTGTAAGAATGCCCACATGCTGTCATGTATCTCCTCTGTCCCTGAAAAACTGCATTCCCTATCTCTATGTTTATAATTTCTCCATAAAAGCTGCAATTTTTGTTTTACACTATATTCAGATTTACAGAATAGAAAGGAATTCCACGTCACTTCAGCCATCTG
>VXAV01006944.1:31836-47674 GCA_013399715.1 Alectura lathami | reverse complement strand
TTTTTTTTTTTTTTTTTTTTTTTTTTGTTAGTGTGCTCCAATATTACATATATCTGTGGATTTAATCAGTGAGCCAAGTATGGCCAATTGCAGTAAAGTCACACACAATGTATTTTCCTGCAGCTGTATCCCACAAGGTTTCTTAAGTTAGCATGCTCTGTAATCTCATTTGATATTAAAAAGACCTGGTATTGTACTTCTATGCTATTTTTTTCCTTCTACACACAACCAGACAATACAAAACAGCTTGCATTAAAGGGCAAAATTGACCAAAGACAATTCAACCTTTAAATTCAAATAATTTCATAAAACTATTCAGCTTATACCGCACATTATTTTTCTTCTATGGAGTCTCCTATTCTGTTACATTAGGAGACTTCACCTAGCTTTTTCTCCACAGTTCTGAGTACATGCTCCAGTGAAGACTGCTTACTGTGCTGTACAGCATTTGAACAAGACTGTCAGAGGTTTTTCAGACTTTTGTAAATCAAACCCTTGATACAGGCAAAGGATAGGAAAAAAAGCTGTATCAACATCTTTACCCTACAGATGGAAGCTGAGGTACACAAAATTAACCAATATAGTGAATGTCACACAATGAATCCAGCTTACAGAATCTTCTCAGTCTTAAAGGTCTTGAATTCTTGCTTAATACCTTTATCATACACCATAAAAGCTGTCCTCACTGCCCATATCTTACATGTATCACTGTTGTTTTCCTTAATACAAAATACGGTCATTTTTTCATTTTGCAGGTCTTGGTAATGGTTAAAACAGTACAAATATTTAGAAATAAAGATACCTTATTGCATATTGCCATTTTTAGTGCATATTGCAAATTTTAATGCAAATAATTAAATAATTCAAAAGTTCATTGAAAGCATTTTTAATAGTTTTGAAACTCACTTTTCACTACTTGTGTACTAAGAAATCAATACTATTCAAAGCAGTAAGAACAATGGAATTTTCTATAAATATATAATTAGCATTCTAAATTTTTTAGGGAGTTAAGCCCATATTAACACAGAGCACCGCATTGAATTTACAGTCACCAAAGTCATGGGGCAACAAGAATTTACACAACCACACAATACATCTTTTCTGTCAGAAGAAAAAGGAAGGTGATATTCTTCAAATGACTCCAGGAGCTAGGGCTTTAATGAAATATCAGGAAAAGCTGGTTAAAAATGCCCTGGCTCTCACATTTGACAATTATTTTGTGCCTCATGGCTGTCTGGATAGAATATACTTATTTATCAAAACAACAAAGAAAATTAATATTATTAGATGCAAACCACACATTAATAAACGAACACTGATGTAATGTCAAGTGTGCAAAGTTTAATTCTGCCTCTTTCTGAGGCTTTATAGCAATCTTTAACTATAAGTCAGATATTCTGTGGTGGAGCTATACTTATCCAGCACCTATGTTGTACCTTTAAGGAATTTAAAAGGTCCCCCTCTCATGCTTTCTTAGTGCTCGATAATTTGGATACCAATCAAAGTACATTCTAAAGACAAAATTACGGTTTTCATGGTGAAAAAAATGAAGATAAAAAAAATAAAAAACTCCACTAATGTTTTACATCTGATAATGAATCCTGATTTTTTTAACCTCCTCCTATTTCTTGAGCACACATAGCATACACTGCATGTTCCTATATGTTGGAGCACAGTTCTGAAGTCTGTTTTGCTGCCTTCCTGGATCATTTCTCTACCAGTCCCAGCTCTCTCCAGCTAGGATTACTGGCTGATGTTGATGGAAGCATGTTGGCAGCAACAAGCCAGCTGAGTATCCGATTCCTTATTAAATCTGTTTTCCCTGGAGCTTCCTGCCAACTCTCCTTTATGCCTGGCCAGTCTCCGTTGCCCACTCCATGTCCAGTTTGTATGTCCCTCCCCATGCTCCAGTTTGACCGTTAATTCACTGCTTCTGCCCCTGAAGCCTCCATCATCATCTCAGTTCAACACTGACACTTTTTCTCCATTACTGGTGCTCCACTGTCAACTGGGGTCCCTGAGGGGCCCCAGTGGGTACGTGTAAGCCCAGCTCTCACTGCTGGGGCTGGCTCCTTCCCATCACAGAGATGAGTTACTAAAAGCCATCACAGGATACTCTTTATCAACCTACTTAGACTTGCAAAAGGAGCGTACTCAGTCAATCCGTGGGGATGCTGCATGTGTATCATAGCCTAAGGAGTTGAGAGAAGCTTGAGCACACCCAACAGCAGCTGCTGCTGGAGGTTATACATCTTCAGTGCTGACAGATTTCTCTTGCCTCTGTGCATCCTGATGCCTTTTAAACACTCTTAAATGTGCAGATGTCCACAGCCACATTCCATTCAAAACCAGTAACCTTACAATGAAGCAGTGAAATTAACCACATTTAAAAGGAAACTTTCAAATATGATGCTTAGTTTTGTGTAGAAATCTTAACTGTGTTAAAAAATCCTAGTTAGAAGCGAATATTTTTAAGGATACTGCAGAGACAGCAGTTAGCCTTTGGGAGTCAGTGAAAGACAGATAACTTAATCAATAAAGTAAGTTTTATTATGTTAAAAAAGGTAACAGTGAAACATGATCCACGTTTCAACAAGAATTTTCAGGTTTTCTTAGAGGTTTAAAACTTCTTTTTACAAGTCCCTTGGGTAGCAGAATGAACGTCTCTCACTTATTGGATGAACAGTGCATAATACTTTGTGTAATGAAATTAAGCAGCCTGAAATACATGTGAACATGACTAATGAGACAAAATGCAGCAGGAAAACCAAGCAGATGGCTTGAGCATTCTGGAATAGAGTAGCAAGGAGAGATCTGATTTTTTTTTTTTTTTTTAGGATACATATAGAAACACAAATATAATCTTTGCATTTCTGTATAATACTGTATCTGTCAGCACTTTGATGGTCTCTATACCACAAGTGAAAGTTTGCCAGAATACTAATATTTCTGTGGAAAACCTTTTTTGTGTCTTCCACAGAGATGCAAAATGCAAACAAAAGAAGAGGAAAAAAATAGAGTTTCCTTTTACATTTTGTATCTTGCTTTTTTAATTGCATAAGAAGATGCTTAAGTTAGTAATGTATTTTAAATGAACCAGTCTTTCCTCCCCAGTAATATGAACATTTTGGGGAAAAAAACTGAAAAAGAGAGAAGGTAGGAGGTAACAAAAGGCTTTTTTATTAAGGCTTTTATTGGGAAAAAAAGCTTTTTTATTACAAAAGGTCAATGATCAGCTTATGAAGGATGCTTCAAGAAGCATGTGAACATGTAGTTAAGGTCAGTTTGCTCTCTTTGATTTCAGGGAAAAACAACAACAATAACAACAACAACAACAAAAAAAAAACAAGAACAAGAAAACAGCCACAGAAAAGATCAACTCCTCATTTCTATAATTTGAGCTAAAATAAGGATCACCTTGTTGCTTCTCCTCAAGAGGTACTCCTTGGCTGAAGGCTCTAATTCTGTTCTGCAACCCATAGTAACACTGGCTGTTTACACCTGCAAACTTCTAACAGTGTCCACAGGTATATTAAAAGAAAACAAGGTGATTCAGAAAGTGAAAGTATACATCTGAGCAATTTTGCAATGTCCTCCTTCTGCCTTCACCATCACAAATGATTCGGATATAATGCTTTTCAGATGTGCATTTTCTGACAGCTGAGATTTTTTCTGCACCAGAAATTTTATTTGATGTGTTTGAAAGAAAACAAAGATGCTACCTGTGATCAACAATCTAAGGACATCGTGGTAGCAAAGTAATTTTAATCAGTGTTCTCAAGAATACAATTTATTTTATCTGCACCTGTAAGTAAGCATAATTGTCTGCACCAATGTTGGTGGAAATACAGCTGTAGCCCATCTATCACATCTTTGACTATAGCATACTCCTATTAACTGGTGCTTGCAGTGCAATTTGGTGATGCAGACTATTTTCATTACCAACACAAATGGTAGCAGTCTGAGAACTGGACCTTGTTTAATCCCTTCAGCTAATTTTCAAAATATATCTCTGTACTGTATGCACTGGTTTCTCCCTTGTAAAGTTCAGAATTTATAGATCATGGAAAGATATTGAATAATTCCATCAGTCTTCAGAAAAAAAATAAAATAAAATTCAGTTCCAGAAAATAGTAATGGTATCTCTTTACTATTTTTCCATTGACTTTTGACTGTATTTTTATCTCCTGTACTGAAAAAAATCAACCACTTCTTTCAGTCTGAAGCACATTACATCTCCCTGCAGCAAGCACAGGAGTATCCATAAACCTGGCATCTGTAGCCAGTAAGATACCACAATCAGCCTTGGCCTAAAATCACCAGGTGACATATGTAGAGATTTGGATGATCACTCTATTTTACTGTAAATGATCCTTAATCACACTGCAGCATAATTTTTAAGCTTCAACTCAAGAAATGTTATAAAGTATTCATTACATGATGAACAATCTTCTATGAGAACTGCAAAACACATATATAATTCCAGCACGTATTACTTGTATCAGGTCCCCTCTGACCTCCCATTTTTAACCTTGGCCACTATGCACACCTTCAGCAAAATCGAGCTGATGTCACTTTCCTTGCACCTTTCTAACATAACTTGTGTTAAACTTGAGTACCTATCTCTGTACCAATAAAAATGTGGGATTTATGATCTTAGTGCCTTTTATTGTTAATCAAATGGGGTCTGCAAACAACCTGGAGAACATTTGTACCAATTGTTTATGGAATATTGTACAAAGTCAATACAGATCCAATAGAGTTTTATGAGTAAAAGTATCGAGTGGTAACTTCTATCTTGTCTCTACTGTAAAAATGATATTCTCCTACTGTAGAGCTGTTTTTAAATAAATTCAACTGTAAAGCTGAATTTCTGCAATAATTTATAGCAAAACAGAGTGCTCAAATTGTACTTTCATATCAATTCAGAGTTCAGTATAATGTTTTACATATAGAAAAACTTGCAGCCATTGAGGAAGCTGATAGGAGCAATGTTCAAAACAAACAAAAGAAGGTGGTTATTTGTTGAATGGTGGCAGGTCTATGAAACAGAAACATATCAGAGATGCAAGAAAATTTTTAAAAGTTTCAAGAGGAAACTGAATGAGCACTTGGAAGAGCGATTCACTGATATGATCAGAGTGCTGGAGCACCTCTCCTATGAGGAAAGGTTGAGGGAGTTGGGATTGTTTAGCTTGGAAAAGAGAAGGCTCCGGGGAGACCTCATTGTGGCCTTCCAATACTTGAAAGGAGCTTACAGGCAGGAGGGGGACCGACTTTTTACACAGGTGGATAATGGTAGGACAAGGGGCAATGGGCTAAAACTGAAAGAGGGGAGGTTTAGGTTGGATGTTAGGAAGAAATTCTTCCCTGAGAGAGTGGTGAGGCACTGGAACAGGCTGCCCAGAGACGTGGTGGATGCCCCATCCCTGGCTGTGTTCAAGGCCAGGCTGGATGGGTTCCTGGGCAGTTTGATCTAGTGAGCTAGTGGTTGGCAGCCCTGTCCACGGCAGGGGGTTGGAACTAGATGATCTCTGAGGTCCCTTCCAACCCAAACCATTCTATGATTCTATGATATTTAGACAAACTGTACCAAAAATCCCTTGAGCTGAAAACAGTCAAAGGCTATGAGAATTTTCAAGAAATATGTGCTATACTCCTGCCCTATTCCTCTCTTGCATGGAAATCCATAGCTCATTGGAGGCAGATGCTGCACTCTGTACGGCTCAGACTATAAAGTCACAGCCTATAAGAATCCCTGGTCTGAACTGATGGGGATATTCTTCTATTCTTAACAAACGATGCTCTGAATTTGCCCTATACTTTTGCCTAAGCAAAGGCAAGGTAACAGATGCTGCCATATTCCACGAATTAGGCAAAACTACCGTATGATGCATATGCATCAGCCAATGATCTTTAGTACTGCATGCATGTTCATTTCTTCTAAACAGATCTGCATGGCTTAAACTTGGTATGTTCATGATAATCATTCTACTACTAGCAGTGCAACTGTACCTAGAGTAAAAGTTCTTAGCCAAACAGAAAAATACAAAATTCAAAAAAACCCTATGAAAGAGTATCACACTATACTCCAGTGAAATGTCTCTGGGCATTCCAAACAGTTATTCTGTAACTTCCTTGGGATTAGATTCTGTAAAAAGATCATTTCAACATGTCCACCTGTCCTGTTACTCTAATACCATTCTGTGTTAGAAAAACGTAATAAGTTTTGGATGAGCTTTACATCCTTACACAGCATATGTTCGTACGAGGCAGACAAGTGTAAGAACAGAATCTCACCTGGTAAAGAAAGTGCAGTGCATAAAGTGACTGCAGCACAGTCATGTGAACACAGAAACTGCAACTGCAATGGAGACAAACTTGTTCTTTCCCTTTGCTTTGTTTTAGATATCCATATGGTAGCACATAGCTAGATATTAAAAAAAAAAAAAAAAACTGACCCCAGAGATATATCGCCAACATCTGAGTCATCACCCTTCCAGAAAATGTGCCTGTCCCCACATGACACTATTCAAGCTTATGTGTGTTTTCCAGCCTCTCTGGTCTCAGTAGGATACTTTACACTCCCTTTGGGGATATTTTTCCTCAGGAGAATTTGAACTAAAATTGTTCTATTTCTATTACAGTTATACACATTTAAGGATGAAAATTTTGATCACTTACTACTTCTTTAACAAAACTGCAAGCAACAAACATACACAAATACACATTCTAATTTGCACTGGCAAAAATATCAGTCTTAATCTTGTAATTTAACTAACAGGAGCCAAAAAAACTTGCAAATACTGCCATACCTTATTGGTCTTTGTGAAAAATTTTGTATCATTATTACCTTTCTACTTCCACTTCACTTATAGAAACTGGTTACTTAGCCACACTCACTTTATCTCAGATAATTAACCATGAAGTTTTCTACTACAGCCAAAGCAGACTGTTAGAGACATCCTGTTTTGATATCATATAAACTTTTTTCCTCCACATGAATGCTGAAGCACGCAATAGAAAGTAAGAATCAATACTTCACCACAGTGTGAGCACTTCAATTTTATATGATTTCCTGATATTGTGCCAAGTCCTAGCCTCAAACTTTTATTCTGACCTCTCTTACCAACCCAACTCCATACTGATCAACTCATTTACTTGCTACTAAGGAACAATTTCAAGCTTAAACTATGAGTGTGACCTTCAATTTATGAAAGACATCAAACACAAGATCAATCTGATGGTATAGACCTCACTGCAGATGGAAAATAAACTTTTTCTTCTCATACTACAAGTGAAAACAACCCAACCACACACAACTAACAAGCTGCCAAAGAAAGGGTAAGTTTTTGATGTTCTATCTTCCACAGCTGTGCATGTACTCAATTAGCAATTACTAAAGTCAACTGATGTGACCAGTTGACAAATTGTAATGCCAAATTAAGAGTTTAATGTTCTTTGTCGACATCCAGCTGATGTACAGTGTTCCACTCTGAACCTATAAAATTCTGCATGTCTTTTTAAGATGTCAAAACCATCTTCACAAAGCTCTGGCAATAGAACCTTACTTTATATCCAGATTCTGTACATTATCTCAGGTTGGATTCTCTTTGAAACAACAGCTTATTATCCAATTAGACTGGAAATAATCCTTTTCCCCTACAAACTGCTATAATGCATTGTTTTACCATACATAAAGAAAAAAAAAATCCATTTGCAAAGTGTTGTTTCCTAACCGCAACATTTAAAGGGAAGGTTTCCTATTTCCTCTGACAAAGATTTATAAACCTTAAAAAAAAAATGCTGTAGCCATGAAACTATAAAAAAAAAATACAATCAAATTAGAAATCTCAAAAGGCATGAACCTCTCACGTGCATCCAGGCAGAGGTCCCTCACAGCCAGGGATCAGATACGATTTTAATTAGCTCCCTTGAAAATTGCTGTTCACATTTAAAATGAACAAAATGTTCATCATCACTTATTTTTCATCCACTATCCAGGAAGTTTTGTTATCCCCATATACACTAATACTCTAAACTCAAGCAATCAGATAGGTGCACACACAAAGCAGTCAAATCACAGTAAGTTACAACAGAAAGCTGTTTGGAGTGGAAGTGCTATGGGAGTAGGAGTCCTATAAGGAGAGGATGAGGGAG
The DNA here is from genome assembly GCA_013399715.1 of Alectura lathami. Classification (NCBI taxonomy): domain Eukaryota; kingdom Metazoa; phylum Chordata; class Aves; order Galliformes; family Megapodiidae; genus Alectura; species Alectura lathami. The sequence continues at coordinate 39,514 of VXAV01006944.1, read as the reverse complement.
CCAGGACTGTTCAACCACATCTCAAAGAGGCGGCTCAGGGGTATCTCATCAATGTCTATAAATACCTGAAGGAAGGATGCAAAGAAGACAGAGCCAGGCTGTTTCAGTGGTGTCCAGTGCCAGGACAAGAAGCAATGGCCACAAACTGGAGCACACGATGTTCCCCTGAACATCAGGCAGCACTCCTGGTATGCGCAGGTGACAGAGCACTGGCACAGGCTGCCCAGAGGCTGTGGAGTCTCCTCCTTGGAGATCTTCAGAAGCCTCCAGGACATGGCCCTGGGCACCCTGCTCTGGATGACCTTACTGAAGGTGGGGGTGGGCCAGATGGACCCAGAGGGCCCTGCCAGCCTCAGCCGTTCTGGGATTTTGTGAATCTGCTCTGCATCCTAAGCTTGGAGTTCCTGCTGCCCAAAGAGTCATTGCAGGTAGCATAACTAGTTTAAGCGGCACTTGCTTGGAACAGAAAAACACAGGCACGTCACAGCCATCTCACAACAATGAAACCATTTTTTTTCAACAGGAATGGCATAAACTACAACATACACAAGATTTTCAAATGAGGTCAGAAAAACAAATACATAGTGCAGCTAATACAGCCTTGGAATAGGAAAAAGTGCGATGTCCATGTATTTTTTTAGTCTCCACCACCTAATTGTAACTTGCACATATATTATATCCACCACTAATGAACATTAATATATTAATGCCCAATCCCTAATTCCAGACCAGGCAGGATATGGTAGAGATACTCATTCTAATTATTTTCATTTTTTGTTGAAATACCACACTTTTAAATGCAAAAAATGCTTATAAAAAAACATATAAACAGCCCATATTGCCCCTGTGTGTGGTGGAGGGTGAAATGCAGTTTTAAACTTCCAGTTTTCCCCTTAACTAGACATCCTGAATGATCTTATTGCAGACAATATCTTTATTTCTCTCAAGACTGAAAATAGAAAGTGAAGAAAATAACCAGATAAAATTTTATTATTGTTTGATGACTTTTGGGTACCAAAAGTAAGTTCGTACACGTTGATGTTTGGGGAGACCTCATTGCGGCCTTCCAATACTTGAAAGGAGCTTACAGGCAGGAGGGGGACCGACTTTTTACACGGGTGGATAATGGTAGGACAAGGGGGAATGGGCTAAAACTGAAAGAGGGGAGGTTTAGGTTGGACATCAGGAAGAAATTCTTCCCTGAGAGAGTGGTGAGGCACTGGCACAGGCTGCCCAGAGAAGCTGTGGCTGCCCCATCCCTGGCTGTGTTCAAGGCCAGGCTGGATGGGTTCCTGGGCAGTTTGATCTAGTGAGCTAGTGGCTGGCAGCCCTGTCCACGGCAGGGGGGTTGGAACTAGATGATCTCTGAGGTCCCTTCCAACACAAGCCAGTCTATGATTCTATGACATAGTCCCCATGTGATAAGCAAAATGTTATGACCAACGGTTCCATAAGCTTTCAAGTCGTTACCCCAAAAATACCACTCAAAAAATCCATTTAAAGCACATGAGAAGTCTATGTAGTTTCCTAAGCATTTCTTGAGGTCTGTCCATACTAGATGATTAAGCTGAAAAAGTGTGAGGTGACCTGTCATAAAAACAAATGTTTCCTGTGAACCTCCAACCAAATACTTAATGATTCGAAAAGTCTTATCAGGGAAGTAATAACAGTCACAGAAATACTTCCCAAAGAAACCTGAACTCACAAAAGGCCACTGACATAATCAGTTTCTTAGACAACACGTGAATTAATAATACTTTTCTTACACTTTCAATCAAATATTTTTATTTGTTACTGTAACTACAGTAAATTGACACTACTACTTCTAGTTGTTAGCTTTTTGGTTCTCTCTACACAGGAGGACTCAGAAGGAATCTCAAGTTTCAGATGCTATGCTGGGTTGATTATGGCCAAAACCTAAACATCTGCAAGCCAATCCCCTACACCCAGCAGGATGGGGGAGAGAATCAATGAGCAAAAATAAGAAACTCTTGTGGGCTGAGATAAAGTCAGTTTAATAGGAGAAAAAAAAAAAAAAGAAAAAAAAAAGAAAGGGAGGGAAGGGGCAATAGCTATTTTGGAAAGACTATGCCCTACTTTTCCCCTGGTTTATTGCTGAGTGGCACAGAACATCCATTTAGACAGTTTGGGTGAGTTGTCCTGGCTACATGCCCTCAGACCTCTTGCCCACCCCCAGTCTACATGCTCGAGGGCAGAGTGAGAGAAGGCCTTGACACTGTACAAGCAGTGTTAAGCATCAGCTAACGCACAAGCCTGTTAGCGGCATTGATGTAGCCACAAATCTAAAACACAACACCATATGGGCTGCTATGAAGAAAGCCAGATCTGTCCCAGGCAGACCCAGTACCCAAACCGCAATATGCATCACACTTGTGTCTCAGTTTAGCCAGAATGAGATTTGACTGCACACCATGACCTCTTCCCATTTTCTTTCTTGTATCATTTCCATCCTGGTTTCCAGGCAGACTGCTGAACAGGCAACTAGGAAACCAGAAAGTGGTTGTCATGTGGTCTAGATGTAGCTGTCGAGGTCAGCCCTCACACCAGATGGCAGCTCCACTGCCATCAGTCTCACTTAGGACTCCCTGACATTCCACTCTCCACATGCCAGTACAACAAGAAAAAATACTTAACCATCTCTGCTCCAGAAGCTATGTTATAAATACCTCATGTTGCAACTGTATCACCTCCCTTCTCTCCTCTCTTTTCTATTTTCTACCTTCCACAGTTTCATCCTCTTAATTTGCATCCTGCCAAAAGTTGTTTAGTTCTTGATCATCTCATTCTTTGTGTATTGAACTTATCTCAACTTCCTTCTACTCGATACATTCCTCCAATTTCTACAAAAACTCCGACTAGCCCCCAGCACATTATGGAACTATTCTGTCATATCCTTTGTTGGTGCTTCCAAGCAATGTGTACTCGAATGGGAATTGTGCAGATAAGAGCTGAATAGCGTCCCTTATTGATGAAAACACAATTTCTCAAGTTTGTAATTTTACGAGTATAAAATAAAGTAGAAATATGATGAAATAAATCTGAATTTCATACCTTTTCAAAGTTTAGTTCAGGAATATTATAACATGGTCAAAATATTATTGGAGGCAAAACTTAATTTCCAGTAAAAATGTTACACTGCATTGCTTTCAGGGAAACAGAAGGTTGACTCACTGCAACGTTGTCAGTCTATATTGAACTGAAACAAATTGGAGAAGTAATTCATAATACAATAGCATTCTCAGCAGTTGCACATGCTGTCCAGGCTATTTAAATATTCTATAAATAATTGCTCAGAAAGGGACAATTGACAGTGCGCAAAGACTGGGTGATGAATCATCAGGTAGTTTAAGTAAAATTTTGCTTGATTAACTGTTTTGTTTTTAAACCACCTGTACTGTATTGTCTTATGTACCAAGACAGAACAAATTGTTCTCAGCCTTTTTCTAAAAACTAGACAAGCTTACAAATTATAAGTTTTATTGTACAAAGAGATTGATGCCAAACTGAAGAGCTGTGTATTGTGCGATTCCATTCATCTATTTTTTTGGCCAAGGATTTAATATCAGTCATTGCTAAAGATGAAACTAATCCAGATTTAACAAACATCTAGTAGCTTTGTGTCATCTGTAAGTAGTTTTATTTTTCATCTCCCCATTTTTTAGTCCTCTTGAAATGAAATTTTTCACTTGAAAACTTTCAATTCAGGGTTTTATGTTTTTTATGTTTGTTTGTTTTGGGTCAGCTGTCAAGCAAATATATTACAGCTAGAATATCATCTGATTGAGGCATAAATGAACACAGCCCACTGATGCAAGTCAAACCATACCTGACTTCCATCACTGTAAATGCAGTGCACGCAGTCCTTTGTTTGGACAAGGGGCTGAGGTATAAAAGGTGCCTAAAGATGCACATAAACACCTAAAGGAGTTTAACAAAGTGTCTAAATGGGTAAATGCCTTATTTCCATGGCCTTTCATGGGAGTTAGGTACCTAATATGTTTAGTCAATTTTATAAAATCTGTTATACATTTACCTTTAACTTTGATCACCTCCAAATATTTCTTATCAATGTCGTTAATAATGACAACCAGAAAACTCTTTTCTCAGAAGGTAACCGTTAAGATGTAACAGTCATAGCAATATAGCAAGCCTTAAAACTAGGGTTTGATAAGTCTGTTGTCCCTCTTTCAACAAAATCAACATTTGAGGTAACAGAACTGGCTCTGTATCCAAGTTCTGTGATCACAGAATTATTCCTCCTGGCATACGTGCAGTTTTAGAACGCTTTACTCTGTAGGACGTATTACTACTCATTGTTTACGATGTAAGTTCTTTCCTCATCTTCACATGATTTCAGTTTCTGTCTCTCAGTTAAGAGCTGCAAATGAATCGTGTAGAGGATCATTTTTTACAGTCAGAGGACTGTAGATTTACGTCATTGCTGACATAAAATGACACTAATGAGCCTGCTAACCACCTGGGTTTACACATTCATTTAAGGAATTAAGGACCTAAAGTAATTCTTTCTGTAACCATTCTTCTAATGGCTGGTGGGTTGTTTTTTAGGGGGAAGCAGAGAGTGAGAAAGGAATTGATTACTTAATCTTAGATGTTTTTATGGGATCCCAACTCCTTCTCTCTCACATTTTTCCCAGGTAATTAATACTCATTGCTTTTTAAGCTGAAACCAGAGGTTCAATTACCATCAGAGTCTCAGTGTGCTGGGAACAGTGCAAATATGCTGACAAAAGAAAGAAAAACATTGTAACAATAAAACAAGGAGTTTAAACATGCTAATGACATATTGATATTGAAGAGTCAATACACAGTACCTAGTTACTTTCAGAAATTTCCGTATGTGAGTATAACTCCTATTTCTATTGGAAAACACTAGAATTCCTATCAAGTAGAGCCAGCTCACTAAGAAGGCTATATGCTATTACCTGAATGAAGGTGTAAAGACACAACATAAAGGATAGCTGGGAGAAGCCTAGAAAAAAAAGACTGAATTTTATACAAAGAAAGGAATTAAACACAAGCCTTTAATAAACACATTCACTTTTTCTTAATTAAGAAGTAGCGTTTCAAGAAAAAACATACATTGATAGATTATAATTCTGATTTTGGAAGATGAGAAAAAAAGAACAAGGTTTCTGTTTTTATTCTGTGCTAGTTAGAAGTGCTGTTGGCAGTATTTCTTTTATATACTACAGGAACATTCAGACCTATATTTAGTTCAAATGACACATTCAAACAACTTACCTCTGAATTTATTTTAAGGCATGTATTCTAGCCTGTCAAATGGGAAGAGCCAAGAATAAAGAGATACAAGCCCAACTTCTGCTACTATTTCGGTCTGTCTTTTAATGCAGAATTTAGATGTCAGTTGTGAGCATACTATAGATGCTTTATGTTTTGCATGACCACTATTGATTAATTATGACTGACATTAGCATTCAATCAGATCCTCAGCAGTAAGACACTGTAGGACTATAGACAGTCATTTCAGGTTCAACTTGTGAAAATAAGAATCACTTAAGATCCATCTCCTGTGCTGGATATACTGATATCCATGATTATCTCTACATACACATACTAACATTATGAGAATTGAACAACCCAGGACAGGATGTCCTATCTTCTTTGTAGTGGCAGAGGACAAGGATGCACAATGAGCAATGCTGGAGAAGAGGGCAGTATGCTGCCACAAAAGCATTCTGCAGCATGCAATGCCAGAAGCTTCTGTAGAGCTGTGACTGAAACTAGAGTAAGCTTCAGCCCCACTAACAAATTTCTGATGGCAATTAAAAATGGCTCAATTATTTCTGCAAAAGTAGCTATTGACTTACAGGTAAAATATACAGCTCGGTGGAAAAAAAGAGTAAAATGACCATGCAAGGAAAACCACTATCATTTTTGTTGCACATAGCAAACAGAACAACAGTCCATATTCTCTTTCCATGAAAGAACGTAATAAAACAAGCTTCTGTAACTATTTAGTAACAACAGATTTTTCCATAAATACTATTTGTTTTCTTTCAATTGTATTGCTAAAGTTGTACAAAGAGAATTTATTTCATTAGATACATGGTCTTCACAACCATGTTCAATATTACTCATTAAACTGATGTGCCATTGAGCTAAGAATATTTTTACCCTAGTCCTTTACATCACTTCAACATCTATACACTTCCTTAGTACTAAATTTAACTACTGATACACCTGAAAACCGAGCCAGCTGAGCATCTTCATCTCTTTCACCTAAATCTATTATCTCCAATGATTTGAGAGCACAGTTTTGCATGAGAGCGCCATATATCCCCATACACCTATAAGCCTTGCTATTACTATGACACAGTTTATCACCTGTTGTTATCTTTCCTTTGGGAATTTCAGTGTTTTGCAAAGATTCTTCCCCCACATATCTAATTTAACCCATAGAAGAATTCCTTAAATACTTAATGTCAGGAGAGCAATAAACTTCTTCTACTGAGAATACATCCTCCTAATAAAAAGCATATTAAAAGCTCACTAATAACAGAGCAGTGACTCTGTATTTGTAAGCGATTTAAGTCTTCATTAGTTATTCCTTGTTCCAGATGAAATTCTGAAGTAACAGCTGAGACTGAAACTAAAGTTTATGAGGAATGAAGCCACTTTTCCTGAATACTTCCAGTGTTGTCACTAAAATATCAAAAAGTGAAACAATGCTTCCTGGCTCTAATTTTAGAGCCCCAAACCATACTGCCTACAAAGAATAGTACTTGCTAAAGCAGTCAGTATCTCTGCTAACCTGGCCAAACCCTATTGAGTACAAAGGCTGCAGAAATGAGCTGTTTAACTCAAGCTATGATCAAAACTGACCTAAAAGTTATGCATTCTCCAGGTACAATTTTCTGGGACTTCTGCTTCCTTTGGCTGTTACATCCAGCTGCTGTCTCTTGTTTTAAACTAGACCCTCATGTCAGGGATGTCTTGTCATTGCATATAATGAACACCCCACTTTTATGTTTCTTGACTAGGTGTTATAGCAGTCCCATAGTCATGGGGTCACAAAGTTCAAAGGGAGCTTCATCCGGTGCTCCAACAAGCACAAGAGAAAGCTTCTGTTTTGAAGTTTTCATCCACTCACTCTCAAAATGTAGTAGTGTGGCACTGTCTGGAAGATCAGACTCGCAGTTTCATTAAAACATGCTGAACTATTTCCTGCCCCTGAAAAGGACAGAAATGCCTCACTTACATATTTCCCTGGTAGCAATATGCCCATCACAGCTCCTTCATTTTTGCTTGGAGGAATGAGCCAGTACTTCAGAGTGGTTAACAAGACACAGTGGACTACTGACCGCATGCGGTTTTGAGCAAGCTAAAAATTGTTCTAAGCTACGTTAGAAGAGCCTTTGGAGCTTTGTGAGAGTTTGGCCACCTCTGCTCTAAAACATATGCCTGCATCCTTCCCCCACATAGCAGATGTTATTCAACAGAACTTTGGCAAACGCATGCACATAACAGACTCATGCACACAAACCCACAGCCACCCATCACCCATGACACTTTCATGACCACTTCTTGGCCACACAGATATAATTAACCAATGTTATTTCCCAGAGTTAGATGTATTGTTACTGGTATGATCAATATTGTTATTTCAGACAAAAGA
>VXAV01006944.1:15411-27939 GCA_013399715.1 Alectura lathami | reverse complement strand
TTTTTTTTTTTTTTTTTTTTTTTTTTGTAAAGAAAGAGTCTAATCTAACTAGATACATGAATTTAGACAGTTCAATTACCATAGACCCTTGTGAAGGGATCTTTAAAGAGCAGTAACCTTTTCATTTGAATGGAAATGACTGAGGAGCAAAGAGAGGGGTGCAGTGAAGGAGGGATAAGTGTCAGTGAGATGTCGGCAGTTCTTTCTTTTATGATAAGGTCAGAACTCTTGATTGGGCCAAATGAAGAGCCAAGAACTGGCTGGGAAATTCATCATAGGAGATGCTTGATAACTAATTTTAAGGTGTAGTACTTAGTAATACAGCTGTTGCATGAACAGCACTCCGGCTAATAACCCCCTGCTCAGAATCTGGGCCGTTACAGAACAACACACTTTTCCATCCTGCATGTTTTACTTCACCACATTATGGGAGTGTTTACCAGCACACACTGCTCAGAGCTTCAGGCACCTGACTAAAAGGGATTAAAACTGCTTCCAAAATTAGCTTGCCAATTGATCTACTATCATTAAGCATTATTCTTTTAAGTCAACTGTGCACCTCCCAGCTCAAGCACACGCCTTAGATTTAATTGCAATGATTGCTTGTTTTATTTATAATTTATTTAAACTACTTTAAATACAAGTGTAAGAAACCATCTACATCAAAACACACATAGATGGTGAGAAAATACAGCATTAGCTACAGCCATATTTAGAGTTTGTTTCTACCCTAGCATAATGTGAGGAGAGGCAGCATTAACAGCAACATCAGAGATCACCTATTTGTACATAGATACAAAAGAAAAAGTCAACAACTATGTACAAATTGCCTCACTAGAAAATAAATTTCTCACTGACCATATGCAAGTATCGTCTGTCTGCAACAGCGCCCTGCAACAAACAGGTATTCAAACTTGTGCCTCTATTATTATTATGACAATGATTTTCCAATACTTCCTGACTACAGTGGAGCTACACAGGATTATAATTGTTAGGGGATAAAAGAATGCAGCTCAATGCCTTCAATTCAACTCACTCTGAATAAAAAGTTGTTTGCCTGCTTTTATCACAAAACTTTCAAAAAAATCATTTGGACTTGGCTTACAGAGAGAGGCTTACAGAGGCCTCCTAGAGAGCTTCATGTAGGACTAGGATGTGTGCGCTGCATTTAGTGAAAGACATTCAACTCTAGCAAGGTTCAAGGCTGTGATCAACAGCCACGCTGCAGTCACCGAGCTCCCTGCAAAGAGAGCTATAAATGCTCCTGTATAAGTGCTCCATTTCTTCCGCCGAAGCTATGGCCTGCTCCGTGCCCATTGACATCAGTGGTGTCGTGGGATGTGCTGCCATGCTTTCGCACTACCGAAGTGTTTGCACTACCACCATTCCCAACTTCTCTCCCTCCCTTGTTTATTTCTGTGCCAGTCTAGAAAGAATATGATGAATTATCATTTCTGTGAACTCATTTGAGGGCTGAAAAGTACAGATTTTATTTTTAAAATCATGGAACCTTCCAGAATTCACTTTCTGTTCATTCATTTTTTTTCAATATTTGCTCTGAATTCTACCTTCAAGATGGCTGGTGATGAGATGTGAATTACCTTGAAAGGCTGGCTTCCAAGTGCAATATATACTTTCATCCTAGATCCCTAGAAAGGTAGAATGATTTTAAAAATCACTTTGATAACTGAACACCAAATCTGCATTTAAATTAGAAGTTTCTTGAAAAAAAAATAACTATCCCATGTTACTCTAAAAGTACTAAAATGTTCAGTTTTAGAGCTTGTCTTCTTTAATGAAGCTCTTGAGTATTAACTTGATCAATGTCCATCTCCTCCATTTATTAAAATCTGCCATTTAATGTGTAGAGTTTGTACTTGTTTAGCATTGCAGTTTAACCAAGATCTCTTAAATTAGCTTAAAAAAAAAAGCATTGGTTTATTACAATTTTAGGCACAATATACTACTCAATGATTTCCCTAGAAATCCTTATATCAGAAACAGTAAGCAAAATTACTGAAGAACTGCATTTACTTTTATTGTTACTTCAGTGTTCTGTCATTTCTGGCAGTTTCTAATCAGCTAATTGGCTTTGTCCTTATTAGGCTCTGCAATAGCAATCTACCTAGCAAACTATACAGAGAGCAGCTGCTCCCATCATGTTATTGTACATCCCTTTACTTTCTGAACGAGATCCACCTCCCTGGTTCAATCTGTCATATATATATACATATATAAAAAAAAGATGGTTTACTGAGAAAAATGTGTAAATCATAAATGTAGAACAATTTCAAGTGAGTGTGGAAACACCACGAATGTGCTGAGCATTTACATTTTTCCTAAGACGGTGGGAAACTAATTTGTTTCCTTCCTGTGCCTGTTAAATAGATGATGTTGTTATCTCAGGTGACATGTCAGCAGAAAGCTAACATGCAGTAGAAGCAGTACACAATACTAATGAAACACTCCAGAGGCAAATCTGGTACAGTGTCACTAATTCAAAGTTTATGGTAGGTTTTCTTATCAGTGAAGCCACCTTTTCCAATTTCTCTTTCTCTACCTGCTTTATCCAAATTAAGCTCAAAGGAACAAGAAAGCTCTCGGACATGGCTTACTGAATATTGGCATGATTAATACCTGCTCCCTGACAGCTGCTTGAATTGAGGTATTCTCTCATTGTAAACAGCCTGGACTGTGTTCATACTGAGGTTTGGCTTTTGAGGAAGGACTTCTCACACACAGAAGGGGATGGCAGGAGAGAGGGGCTGCAAAACCATTTTCCACACTTGCCTTACTTTCTACAACAGCTTTTGTGTCACAAAAATACTCTGTGTAGTCACAGTAAGGATTATAGCATCGGGTACTTTTAAATAATGCTAATTCTGAATAATCACCTGATGCCAACAATTTATTTTGTGTAAAAAAGGCACTGTTTACTTGTCCATCAAGAGGCAGCTCCAGCTGAAATACAAATAGGGTCCCGCTGATTATGTACGACAGCGCAAATGCCAATAACTAAAACAGTTTTCAAAGAAAAAAAATGCTTCAACTAATTGCAGGCCTGTGGCCTGAGGGTCACCAAAGATTTCTAAACAAATCTAAACTGTCTTTTTAATCTAGTCATAGCATCTCCATGATAAAAGGTAAATATTGCCGCCTTCCTCCAGGGGAGATTGATAAGAAAAGGTGACGGCAAGAGGGGAGCAGATCATGCATTATACTAACCCCTAGTATTTATTAGCCAGTTCGCTTTTGTTCTGTCCCATCTCCCTGTACAACCAGGAGGTAGCTTCTGCTACAACTCTTGCCAAAAGACTAATCAGTTGCCCAGGAGGATTAACGGCAAGGGCCCTGCCGCGAACAGGAGCTGTTGCATTGACACCACCATCCTCTCCATTCTCTGCAAATGGTAACTCGTTGCTGTTCACCACAAACATCCATCACCATGGCTTCACCCAAATTTAGATGGAGCCCATATGTGCTGAGGACAACGACTTGAACCACCAGTGCTCATCTCTAGGAGTATCTTCACATAAAAAAATAATAATAATAATAATAAATTAAGGAAAGCTTGCATTAATTACAGCAACTGACAGCAGTGGGCACTAAAATGTAGCCTCAGCCATACAACTGCAGATTTGATCTTGATTTGATTTTTTTGTTCCCAAAAGCTGCTGCTGGGTTTTGGTGCCTGGCTTTCCATGATAAAAGCAAGACTGATTTTCAGTGGCTCAGAGAAGCCAAATCTCTTTAGGAAGATAATGCTTCTTCCTATCACACCTCCTTTTCCTCTCACCATAAATGTCATGTGCACAAGATACCTTCCTGTTTTGTGCTGAATACTGCTTTTTTGCTCAATTTCTAATCAACCATTTGTTCAGGGAGATGCAAAACCACACAAAGAGAGCAGCTGTTCCCTTGCTGTTGCAATAGTGCAGCTCCCTCAGCAAAAGCTGTTGGAAGCACAAGCCAGAAGTGGCAGCTAACACGCACTAAGACTTCCCTGCACCCCGCACTCGGTGCATCTCTTCATCCATGCATGAGCAACTGAAGTCCCATCAGCAGTTTGTCTAAATACAGGTTTTAACCTCATGAAAACCCTTTTCTGAAGATACTTTCTAACAATAGTATGATTGAAAGACAGAGGATGCTTTAAAAAGTGTAACACATTTGTTTTTTTAAACAGTCTGTGAGTTTTGCACCAGAGGTTATTTTACTATTTGGTAACTTTCACGCACTAATAAGCACCCAAACATTTGGTAACAGAATACAATTAACAAAATTCTACGTAATACCTAAGGCAGATATATTCACCAAGGTATGCAAAAGTATTTTCTAAATCATAAGTCAAAGGTAGAGGGCACACTAAGTAATAAACACAAAAACAGGACAGATCAAAATTAAAATGGAACATATAGGCTTAGACTTCTTCATCTCGTTACACCTTGTAAGACTTCAGCAGTTTTTAAATAGGCAATATCTCTAAAATCTGATTTCCTCAGAGTTCTAAATCTGGGGAAAAAAAAAAAAAAAAAAAAAAGGAGAACGGGGAAATCAGATTTAAATGAAAGCACTTAAACATATATGGATGTAAACCAGGTTCTACATGGAAGCTGTTGGTGTGCTGATTCTTTAAAATACCACCAGCTGAGCATGCTAAAATACAGGATCCTAAGCACACAGTCGGTGACTTCAAGGGAAGTTTCATTGTTTTAAAAAGAGTTCCCAGGGACTTTCAAATAAACTAACTTCCTCCCTCCCAAGAAAGAGCTTGCCTTTTCATACGCTCCAGTAAAGACCCCTTGAGTCAGCAGAGCTCTGTGACAGAAATATGGCAATATGGATTAATTTGAGGTATCCTGGTCTAAACCTCTACTGCTCAAGAAATGAAACATTCATACGGCTATTTAATTCCCAAGGAAGATACAGAATCCTTCACTGAAAAAGAGAAAAGCAAAAACAGAGAGGAACAATTGACTTCGATATCTTCTGTTTTTTTCGCTTAGTACTTGAACTGGGTTTAAAATAAGCACTTACATTTTTGTTTACAAGGAAGCTTTTTATATTTCAGATTTTACAGTGAAGTTTATCTAGAATAAAAGATAGATAACCATGTTGCCACCATGCAAATTGTCAAGACATTATCCAATAAAGTCTTTAGTTTGTATTAGTGTGCAAAACAATGAGTAAAATGGAAATTACATAGATTTTAGTGAGAATTTAACCATATTTTATGACATCTTGTGCACATTTTAACCTAGTCGTCAGGTGAAATTATTTGACTAGTACGTAGCCTTTTCCTAATTCAGCTTATTTGATAGCAGTACATCATCCAAGCTATGTATATATAATATATTTAATTAGAAAGCAAGATATTGAATAGTGAAATGTCTGAAATGTTGAGTTAAATCACAATAAAAATTCACTGCAGGACTCAAATCCAGATGTATTTTGAATTTACCCAAGTAACTACACATTGTTACCTCCATAATTGCTATTACTTTCAGTTGCAGTGAATTATAAATTAAAATAACCTGTTTCACTGAGAAAACTGATTTGAGATGGTTAAAAGGAGTATTTTGTACCTCGAAAAAATCATTCACCTATACAATTGTGTATCCCCAGATATCACAAATAGGAAGCAGTTATGCTAATTGCAAGCAATTAGAGTTCTGCTATGTATAGCAAACCTGTACCTAAACACCTATTTACGGAGTAAGAGAAGGCTGGAATTGCACCCACCTAGCACAGCCTGCTTGACGTCCGTGTGTCCCATGTGGTGACAGGACGGCCCTGCTCCCCCGGTGCCACCAAGGGGGTGAATGTCCTGGCTCCTTGGCACATGGGGTCCCCACCATGGGCACTCACCACCCGAATGCTGTGGGAGGCCCCAGGCAACATGACCAGAGCCAGCTCCAGCTGAGAAACACCTCAGCTGCTCGGGAGGCCGTCCTGCCACCCAGGAGGCCTGTGCGGATGCTCTGGGAAGGGCTGTGGGTGCCAAGCTGCTGCCCCCATCCCACTGCCCTGCAGCCCTTGCAGTGGTAAGGGCCCAAACCAAGTGTCCACTGCTCTGCCTTGTCCTCCCTTCTCACGACAAGGGCACAGGCCCTCCATCTTTAGGCATGAAACATCATTTTTACCTAGATCTTGGAAAAATTTGAGTGGCTCTGTATGAGATTAAAAGTTCAATTTTTGTCATTTACACTAACTTATAATGAAGGAGATAATCAGTCCCCGAAAGCAAATGATATTATGCCACCTTCAGTGCAAGGAACATACATAATATCTAAAATTGTTTCTATCAGAGAGAGAATATAAATAAAATTATGCAAAGTATACACTCATGACACAGAGTAATTTTTTGTGGTAATTTCAGTGTGGGAATGTTACCTAGGCAATAGCCTGTAGGGTAAGGACACAGTTAGAACTCAAACACCTTCCTGGAAAAGGTAAGAAAAAGGATGATAAATTACAGAGTTGCATAAAGTTCACTGAGTTGCTGAAACTGTTCCTGTCAAGCTGTAATCTGGTCTGGCTGTTATTCTTGCTCTGCTATACATTTTGCACAGGGACTGAAACAAACAACTGTGTGTTCTTTGTGCCTCATACCATACATAAATCTTAACCAAATTTATCTGAAAACCACAGTTTTTTGCCATGCAAAACTCATTTTTCTTTTTTTTTTTTTTTTTTTTCCCTGGAGTTTATTAGTGAAACATGTAACAATAAATAAACATTAGCTGAAATATTCTCCTTACCCCTCATATATAAATCCCTTCCTAAAATCTGGTTAGCCTGAATCTGTCTCCGTTAAAAGAATCATACCCATTGCCTCTATAACCCAGCAGGCAAACAAGCACAAGCCAGGAGCATCCACACATACCAACAAGGTGAGATGTTTTAGACAAATGTTACCTGCTTGTTAGAGAAACCATGCGAGTGGGTCAAGTAATTAGCTTTTCTGAGAAGTTGCAAAAGAGGTACTCTACTTCAACATCTACCTCTGTTACTCCACCAAAATAATCACTCAAGTTTAATGAAATATTTAAACTCTTTAAAACATTTAGGCCATTTCATTATTATTTAAGATAGAAATGTTAGTGAAGAAGAGCAGTTTTAAAGCTAAGGAAGATTATATAATAGGTCAAGCTTGGTAATAAACAAAACCATGCAAAAAATTACATAAATCCTTGTTATAAAAAGTCAACAGATACATATATATATATGAGATGTATTAAAATACTAATTGCACTTGTATTTCAAAAATTATATATTAATATGAAATTCTTGACAGTCTAGTGACCTACACCGAAAAGGCTAGATTTTGCTGAATCTACCATATTTGTAAAGAGAATTCCATTAACTGGAAAATCAATATAACATATTATTCATTTAATGACTGCTTAAAAAAAAAAAAAAAAAAACTAAAATACTCCTCCACAGTTTTGTAAGTAGGACTGAACCATGGTGAAGAGCAGAATTGGATAAATGAACGATGTAGAAATCTGCACTTTAGATTCCCTTTGGAGTTAGAAAGGAATAAGCAAATTTGGAGGATGGCTCTTTTGGCTTACTTCAGGCATTTACTCTAGGTTAAGATGAATTGACTTCAGAAGTGAATGTTTCTCTCATCTGACTATAAAAACAGATGGTGTTAGATCACATTTATGATGGTTATAACTGCAGATACCTGGAAGCAGGTAAGTTGAATTCCACCAACTCTTTCCAGATGCTAGAAAAAAAAAAAAAAATTGCAAGTTTCAAAAAATTCTGGTAAGTAGCACTTGCTTAGCTTAGAGAGCAGAATTTATGTGCAATCAAATTCCACTGTTCCTGCAAAAAGGAGATGGAGAAAATGTCTTCCCTATTCACCCAGGACAGAACATGCATTAAATCATAGCCACGCAAATTGAGGACAAACTTTTAGTGGTCAGTTAGTGGTTGTCAGTGCCTAAACAGACTCCATAAGGAGCCTGTGAAATCGCTGCACCCCAAAGTGTTGCTGAAAGACTTGATACCCCTTGGAAATGATTTCTGTTTAGAAGGTAGTTGTCAGACAGGAAAACTTCTTAAGAATCCCTCCACCTTAAAAGTGGTACTTGGCTGATGGTTCAATATCCATCTCACATTCCTGTCTATCCCCAGGTATTTTCAAAAGCCCACCAGTCAACAGGAATCGCTGTCACACAAGTCTGGCAGCACCATTCCAGCTTTCCTATCCAGCAGGAAAGTTCAGGGTCCACAATGCGCAACATATACTACTTTTTTTTTTTTCCCCTCATGTTCTGTGTCAGGAACAAAGGCAGCATGCCTAATTTCATTACGGTGTTGCAAATTAGCCTCCTTTAACCTAGCAACAGTCATTTGGCACAGTGGCTTAGTTTTCCATTAACTTCACTAATCATATTCCAAGTCCCAGTAATGATTTAATACCTTGTGTTCATTGCCAGAGCTGCTGCTGCCAGCATTTTACCTGCATTTCCCTCTCTCCCAACCCCTATCACTGACAAGCAGCTAAGGCAAGGAGCAGTTAGGAGTGCTCTTCCCACCATTAACACCCTCCCCACCTCTCTCACCCTTCTAGAAGCTATCATCTCCTTGTGTCACTGAGTGTGCACTCAGCTCCAAGAGTACTAAAAGTCTGCTTTACGTCCTCTGTGCCAACGTATTTTCATGAACCAAATACATTCACTGTTCTTACATCCTACCAAAACAAAATATCATTTCTAACTGGAAATGCACAAAAGATCTACAAGTTCCAAAACTTTTCAATTTTATCTAAAAACTTTGTAAAAAACAGTGTTTTCCCACAAAAACAATCAAACAAACAACACTAAGCTTTGTTATTTGCTCATTAGTATTTTTCAAGGAAATTCTGCAAACCATTTTTTCCAGTTTAGAAGGAATTGACTCTTCCCTTACACTGTAGGAGTGTGTGGATCCTTAACGGCACCCCACATATTCTCCTTAAATACCCTTGTTCTCTCCCTTTTCTCCTTCCATGCTCTCACCTCACAGTGGAATTTCTTCCTGCTTTAATTTTACTCCTTTCTTTTCCTGACACCATCTTTAAAGATATTTCTTCCACTACTACCAGTGTTACAGCTGAGTGAAGCTCCGTGAAAAATGACAATAAGAAAGCAGTTGAAGTTGATTTTTGACAATAAGAAAGCAGTTGATTCTGAACCAATCACCCTTTTGGGGGAATTTGGTTAAGTACAGTTGGACTGGACATCTAAACCATGCAAATACAATTTCTTATTGAACTCCTAGCCTATACTGGTGTTCTGCCTTGCAAGGGAGGGAGATATTACCAAGATCATTTCTTTCTTATACTTTCTACTTCTACAGCTCTGGCTGGCTCCTTAAACTCTCCAGGTTCTAAAATAACTTAAAAGCACCTCTGCAACAGAAGTGGAAAATGGGTGTATTAGCCATCTCAGATCATTCTTTCAACTTCCTTTTGACACTTGTATTGAGTTTGATAGCTGTTGTGTGTCTTGTCTGTATCTCCCTATGTGGAATTTGTATACAGTGCTTAGAACTATAGGAACAAAGTGCTCATTTCCCCTCGCCCCCTTAACATTAGCTATGGTTGGTGGTTTTCTCTATGTCCCTGATGGAGATGGAAGGATCACTTAATGCTCCTTCCCCTGGCATTTGTGCTGTTATATTCAAAATGGGACTGGTGTGCAACCAGCTGGTAGAAAAAATCTTCCTGTACCATGGTCAGAATTAGTCTCAGATGAGACTGAGTGCCTTAAAATAAACTGTAACAACTAATCTGAACCTGTTTTAACAAAACACCAGTAGTTATTGTCCTAACTTAAGTAAATTAAGTATTATTTGCCACCTTGTCAGCACACTAAAACAAGCACAAAGAATTCCAGTAGAAATTTTCTGCATGTACAGAGAATAATGGAAACTGCAAATGTGTTAGAGAAATTCTGAATTCTGCACACTTCATTAAATCTTGATAGGTCAAATCTGAAAGGAGAGCAAGGTGAAGTCTTTGCACCCATATTTGAGATCTCCTTATAAACAGGTATTCCAGTCTTTAAGTTCTTAATCAAATACCTAGGAGAAAGCACAAAAGTACTTTTTATTGTTTACAAACTCAGTATAAAACATGCTCAGCCTCAGCATAAAACTTGTCCTTGTTGAGTATAAACTTTGTGTATGTTCACTGCAGGGAAACCAGAGTGAATGGGAACACTTTGCTGTTGCTACTGGGAGAAACAGAATACAGCTGCATCTTCTTGCCCAGGTACAGCAGGGCTCTAGCAGATCTCAGACTTTGCCATGGAATGGTGAGCATCAACAGCATATCCAAGATGAAGCTAGGCATCAGCCCAGCTCATACGCAGCTATTTAAGATGCAAGCAAATAAGGAAGCAGATGAAGATATGCATGCATAATAGTGAACAATGTTAGGGGGAAAAAAAAAGCAAACAAACAAACAAAAAGGATTCTATCCCATGTCTAGATTACTGTGTGAAAAAATAATACAATTTGGAAAAGAACTCATGTTGTTGCTATACTTCTTCTAAAAATTAGGCAGACTTTCATATTTAATACTCCTACTATACAAAACAGGCTGAGCTTCAAGATACAACTATCCCTGACACAATGATTCAGATTTCCTTTTCTAAAGTATCTAACTCTAAGGCTTGGAGCAATTTTGCACCATTATACTGGTCTCACTGAAAGACTACTCAAAAGACTGGAGAAGTTCGATCACCATTTTGTGCAGTTCCCAATCGGGTTAATTTGTTCTCTCAGTCATTTCAAAACAGTGATGTGATAAGTGATCTTTACCTAGCGTCGTGAAAAAACAGTGGGAATTAGCTAGTCAGGTTCTCTTTTCCTGGTGGCGCTTTTTGTATCGACTCCAAGGCTAGAATAATAGGAAGCTAATGTCACAGTCCTGCACCATCTGATAAATTGTAGGGCTTTCTAGTAGATATTTTTTTTTTCTAGCAATACTAGGAAGGACCGAGATGTTTACAAGCAAGTCATTGGCTTCTGAAGCAGAAGGGAGGGTTACACCATAGGGAAGTTTTCCCTGGAGGAAAGAAAGAAAAACACGAGATAGAGATTTGGCAGCAGCATATGCTATACAAGAGACCTTCCATAGACAGCTGATACAAAGAGGCTGGCTTCAGTCTTGCAGATGTTTTTTTCAGCATCTACTTCTGTAATCATTGCCAAGGAAAGATAATAGACAGGAGAAGCTAGTGCTATTAAAAAAAAAAAAAAAAAAGACTTAGGGATCAATACAAGTCATAGTGAAGTCACACTTCATAAATTTATATACAAGCATGAAGAGACAAGAAAGTGGAGAGATTCACACAACTGGCATTCCTAGAGAAATAAAACACTAAAGAAGCAATTAAAAGCCTAAGTTTGAAAGAATAGCAAACAAACATACAGTCATGAAAGTAATCAAAAGCATTTGATTACTTCATAATTGGTAGAGCTAATCAAGCTTGTTCACAATCAAAGTGTGTTCTGCTCATTTTAAATGTAACTATAAACAATATTGAAACTAATAAAGAACAGGCTACACTGCAATGTAGTTGCTCCAGCCTCAACAAAATGTAAGTATACCATACCCACACTTGTTCCTTGCACTGTATATCTGCTGCATCAGAAGGATGAAAGAGCATCTGCTTATCAACAAACCAGCTACTTATGTCCCAGGGAGGCTGCTTCAAGTAGGTCAGGGATGTGGAAGAAATGTGTGAATCCATATTTCTGTACTGCTTGTGCATCTATCTACCTACAGCAGCAGCATTCCTGCCCACAGGCAACTGCAGTACAACAGACTGCCCATCAAGGCTGGGCAGTCTGTGTTACTTTACTTAACTGGCTAGGGATCATCTCAGTCCTCAGCAAAGGAATACTATTATTAATGAGAATGAAAGCAAATCTGAGCCTTTTTGCTACTTTTATCCCATCCCTCACTAATGCTGCAAGCAAACTAAATGTTCATTTAATGATGGTGGGCAAAAAGAGAGGAGAAACAATACAGATGTGTAATACTCGTTCTCCAGTGGTATTTATCAGTCAAACTCTAAGCATTTTATCAGGGAAAGCAGCATTACTTTCTGAACAGCACAGATGGAGACGATGAGTAATTGCCCAGGGTCATCACCGGCCAGGGGTAGAGCTGGGATTGTAGCTCAGGTCTACTGAGTACCAGCCTGGTATGCTAACAGATCAAACTAGACTGAAACAAGCAGCAAGTGTTTTATTTTACTATATAATATCCGAAAGTAATAAACATAAATATATATGAGGAATCACTAAGAAATGTAACAGAAAAATAATCATTTATTACTTGATATTAGTATTATAATCTGAATTTTAAAAACTTAAATATTGATTCCTATTTTAAATACAATTCACGGAAGAGTTTCCAGCATGAAGAATTAGGTTATTCAGATTTCTGTTTATAAGAATTGTCAGACCAACTAAAAGAATTCATTTCCACCTAAATAAATCGAAAATACTAGTTTGATA
>VXAV01006943.1:80121-152787 GCA_013399715.1 Alectura lathami | reverse complement strand
GCAGCAACCATGCTGTGATTCTGCGGTGCTTGGTGTTGCCTTGGTGACCGCTGTCACCATGGCCGGTGGCGTGCTCGCGCATCGGTGAGGCAGAGGCGGCATGTTCTGGGTCTTCGTGGTTAGGTATTGTAATTGCGGCAGTAATGTACTGTAACGATCAACTTAATTACATTTGTGAAAAATCTGCTAAATTACATATTTACTTTAGGGATTAGCTTCTCCCTTATGCATTCAATATTGACTTTAGCAGACGCAAATTTTCAAGATCTGTTTCCTTCAAGTGATAACTAAGGCTGGATCGCTTAGTGCGCGAAGTTGGTTTTAGCAGATAGATGCAGCTAATCATTTTGAAAGCTCCAGCTTCGTTTCATGCACCTGTGCCTTTTCTCCCCAGAAGACAAGCTTTTCCTCCCACCCTCGCAGCCTTTGCGCTGGATGTGGTTCCAGATGCAAGCCTTCTCAGCGAGCTGCGCGCATGCAGGAAGTAAAACACACAAGTGGGGAGGAGACTTAGTGTTAAGACAACCGGTGAATAATTAGTGTATTGACATGTTAGCCATTTATTTTGATAACTTAATAGCCAAATTAGAGCTCCCACTCCTTGCTTTCTGTGCTGCTCAATGCACTGTGCAAATATATTATCACAGCAACTCCTCTGTCCAGAAACCATTGCACAGAGCAGCTCTTCCTGCTTGAGCTGGGGCCAGGCCCCACAAGCTGTCACCAGTGGGGCAGGATGACAAGCCAGCTTCCAAGAACAGGTTCCAGCCCAGCTGTGAAATGAGGTGATAAATAAAAAAAATAAAATATCTGAAGTGTAACCCTGTCCCTTACCTGTGCCACACAACTTCTCTGCAGTCTTCAGACCCTGGGCCTTCAGGAGATGCATCCATCGTCTTAGTGGTGGAAATACTCCAAGCGATATAGCTTTGAAGCGTGGGGGCAGCTCCCCTTGCCCTTTTTGGGGTCATCTGGCTTATATGGAAGCCTGTGTGAAGCTCTGGCTGAGAAGGGCAGGTTGCTGTGACGGTGCCCAAAATTGCCAACAGTACGGGTTGCAGAGGGGTTTTGCTGGGGATCTTGGCACGTGTTGGCAGTGCTGGGGGATGCTGTGGTTCGGTCCCTGAACTATTTTTTTTTTTCTTAAACCCTTAATTCTGACCTTTTCTCTCCCTTTTTAAACTCCTCAGTCTGTGAGTACCCTGGAGGTAGAATGCTGTTGCATGCACAAAATAAGTAACAGACCTTCCTGCTTTCCTATGAATGTGTGGAATTTTCCTGAGTTTAAAGCTGGGTTTTAGACTTCAAAAGGTGGTTTTGAAACAAAATTGATTATGGCTGACTAGAAATTAGGCCTGTCTCCCTTTTCCTCATTCCACTTCCAAAACTTTGAAATCTGGGAGCAAGAGTTGAAATTTAACTCCCGCTGGCCACAATCTGAATTTGGAATGTTATACTTAAGTGGAAAAAAAAATTGATTAAAAAAGTCAGTGTTGCTCTGCATCTATGGGTGCTTATTTCACAGCTTCTGGAACTGCTGTCTCATATGTTTCTGGTATCAAAAGCTTTAACTTAATGGAATGCACCTGGGAAGGGAGGTAGAGAAGGTAAGTGAAAGTAAGGGGAGAACTGCTCTCCTGCAATGTCATCAGCCTTGCAAGCTGCAGTTCCTTCCTGTACAGGTTAACAATTTTGAAGGAGATGATAAATGACTCTAGAAGTTATTCCATCATTGGTAACTTTATTAAAAGCTATTTTAAGGCTTTCTAAAACCATGTCAAATCTTCTTTTATAAATTGTTAGGGAAAGAATCTTAAAGAAAACGTTGTCAAAAACTAATTATTGTTTCTTTTTCCTTACAGATTTTTTTTTTTTTTAAATATAGCTAAGAAAAAGCACAATGGAGTTTTACGAGTCTACCTACTTCATCATCCTCATTCCTTCTGTGGTTATTACGGTCATCTTCCTCTTCTTCTGGCTCTTCATGAAAGAAACACTGTATGATGAAGTCCTTGCGAAACAGAAACGGGACCTCAAGTTTCCACCTGCCAAGAGCGACAAAAAGAAAACAGAGAAGAAGAAGAACAAGAAGAAAGAAGCTCAGAATGGGAACATCCATGAGTCTGACTCTGAAAGCACCCCTCGGGACTTCAAGCTGTCGGATGCCCTGGGTACGGATGAGGAGCACGTCGCTGCTGTTCCCCTGAGCGCCGCCGACGCGACTGCCGGCGTCAGAGAGCGGAAGAAGAAGGAGAAGAAGCAGAAGGCAGCTCAAGACGATCATGTAGCCAAGGAGTCAGAAGGATCCAAGTCTTCAGGCAAGAAAGTAGAACCAGTCCCTGTTACCAAACAGCCCACTCCACCATCTGAATCAGCAGCAGCTAAGAAGAAGCCTGGGCAGAAGAAGCAGAAAAATGGCATGGGTACCTTACGTTGCGTATGCTTCTTGCACAGAACGCCAGAACTGTGCTCTGCTTCTTGCAAGGCCACAGAGTGTCTCTCTCTGAACTGTTCTGCCTGATCTCTGTGAGGCAAAGCTCACTTCTAACTTTTTCCTTTTTACGAGCTATTGCTTTTTTTTCCTCCCTTCCCCTGTTTTTCATCTGGCAGCAATGCTCTGGTTTTCCTTCTCCCAGCCTTTCTTTCTTCTGCTAGAGACTGTTGAGGGAACAGGGAGTAGCTTGTGTCTCTGCTTTGCTCTATGGCTTGGCTACTTTGCTCTCGAGCTGTCAAAATCTTGATTACCTGGAAAATCATTAAATGTTTGCTGTGTGTTCTGCTGTCAAGCTATGGAAGAAAGTGGAGTCCTAAGAGCACCCCTCCTGATAAGGAGGGGCCCTAGGGCAGCCCCGTACCAGAGGGCAAAATAAATCACTGTGTAAGTGCAGGCCTAATGTACAAAAAGGTGTTTAGTGGCTGAAAGAAGCACTTAAAGCTGCTTCCCACTCGTTGCACCTTTGTCACTGAATGGAGGGATGTTAGCCCCCTGGTCTAGCCACTGCAGCTGAAGAATCCAGCCTAGAACTGGCCGAGGGTTGTAGACAGAACTGCTTGGGACCATCTGGATCATATCCTCAGCAGAAGTCAATGTGTCTTGGTGTGGGTGTGCATCCATGGAAGATCAAAAAAAGTTTCAGAAATAAGTGAGAAACAAAGTATTTGCAGATAATATAACTCATAGTATTACAGGTTTGCTGCAGGGAGTGAGGAAAGAATGACATTGCTGCTTGATGTGATTTTTTTTTTTTTTCCTGAGAAAAGGAGCAAAAAGACCCACCCACTGCCAGCAACAAAAAAGTATCGGATCCTGTTTGTGGGTGTTCTCCAAAAATCTCTGTGGCATGGTTGAAATGTGGTCTGCCAGCACTGTTCTGAGGGCAGCCACAACTGACTTTTATCCTTGAATACGTGAGCTAACACCATAACCCTGAATTGTGTCAGCTTTGACAAGCCTATCAGACAGCACATGCTGTCCTAAAAGATTAAAAACAAACCAAAACCAAACAAACAACTTTCTCTCTAGAAACAACTGTTTGAAAGAGCAGTTCCCTAATGTGAAACACTAATTTTCTGCTTCTCACCGTCCCAGCAGCTATTGGGGTGTGTGTGTAACATGCACTAGAGTGTTCGTGGGATGGGGGGAGGGAATACTTCCTGCAAGGGAGAAACAAGTGTAGGTAACACATGCTGTGTGCTCTGCTGCAGTGTGACCTGGATGGGATTTGTTAAGTCATTACTTCTCATTGCCTGTGTTCTGCCTGCAGATAAAATTCCTGTCTGTCAAAACACGACGTGCTGTGGCCCTTGACTCTGCTAAAACCTTTCTTTGCTTTGGGGTCTCATCTAATGGGGGAAATGAATGTGCCTGTGTGTGTACATGAGTAACTTTGTGTTCTCATTTAAAACACCACGGTTCCTATTTTCTGGGGGCGGACTTCAGGGATTATTAAATCCTCTGATTTTAAAAGTAATAATGAAGAGTATAAAGAAGAGCATCTTGTCTCAATTGTCTGTTACAGATGATCAAGATACTAAGACTGATTCTGTGGCATCTCCTGCGAAAAAGCAAGACCCAGCGCTGCTCTACCAGGAGATAAAACCTGAAAATGTATCAGGAAAGAAGAAAGCCTCTGCAAAAAAGCAGAAAGTTGATAATGGTGAGAATACAGAGCGTTTCTTATTAGTTCAGACATAGCTGACTATTAAATCTTTTTCTGTCTGTGCTTTAGTTCCTCTTGCTTTTTCAGTTTAATGAAAGTGATTCTTCTACATATTTCTTTCCCTAAAGCAAGAATCTCAGGTAGGAAAGATCCTGATACGCTGTTCTGGATTTTAGGGACCTCTGGTACCACCGAGAATGGGATAACTGAACTTTTTTGAGTTTTTTGGTCCAAACATCCTCGCTTGAATTGAGGAGTAATACATCGATGCAGGGAACAAGCTGGCCAGGCTCTGAGCTGCTCTGAGCAAGGCACGTCTGTAACGGCTGCGGTCATTTGCCCCAAACAAGACTGCAGTTATCTGAGCCAGTTGCTTTGCCCACGTTCCTCTCTTACTGTCCTTTTGTTAGCTAGCTGTTGCTCCAACATAAACTGCTCATCTTTGCTGTCAAGGCCTTTACTGTTCGTCATCCCTCGCTCTCTGCCAAGATGCCATTTCTCATCTCCTCTTGGCTCAGTCTGCCCCTGTGTTTCAGTTTTTCACAATGAGTGCTGTTGTGCCTGTGGCATTTGGGAAGAGCGTGACCATGAAGATCTGTGAGGCCACCTTGTTAGCTTCTCAAAACCGCTCTTTACTGGGACAGTGATGGAGAAGCTGGCAGCTGGTGGACAGCTCCTGGAGCGGACAACGTCGGTCACTCTGCTTCCTTTATGTGTATGGTCAGGGCGATTAGATGCTGGCCCTGGTCAGACTGGCAGCACTGAGTGTCTCATAGGTGTTAGGTATGCTTTTTGAAAGGAGGGGAGTGAAACAGGGAGGGGAAGATGATCAGGAGAGGAAGCAAAAAGGTGAGGATGCTAAGTGGGTTGAGAGGTGGATGTTTCGGTTAGAGGGGACCTCTCCTTGCTTCTCTCTTTGCCATGTGCAGGTCCTTGCTTGCTCCCGAAGATGCTCACAGGTTACGCTGAAGGTCTGGCTGCCCTTAAGGAGGAAAATAAGCCAGATGGAATGGGAAAGCATTTTGTAACTGTCTCTCTGGCAGCCAGGAGGGTGCATTTATGTTGTGCTGATGCCTGAAACCTTGTATCCCACCCATTCCCTCCTCTCTCCAGCCCAGTGCATGGCCTCTGTTCTGCATCCAGCTTGTCTGGATGGATCCATGAGCTTCCCCCACCATGGCATGGCTCCCTGCAGAACATCTTGTGTGCTTCAGGGAGCACGTGTCGGGCAGACCCCAAATCCAGCTGTCACTGGCTGCATCTGTCATCCCACTCCCATTACTCTTCCCCTGCCCTGCTTTGGCCTCAGCAGTGCAGACCGAGCAGCTCTTTGGGCAGAGGGTGTTTCTCACCGCATTCATACAGTGCTGTGTAAATAGGGACTGAGGTCAGTGTCTCTCTGGATGATAATGGTGACTGAAGCCTGCTCTGGCAGATGAGATCTCTTCATTAAGTGCAGTTGAGGCTGCAAGTGAAGTGAGCTTGTTTGCTGACTACATGGTTTAGGTCCTTGGTGATGTAATGTGGGTGAAAATGCTGGCAGGAAGGTACCAGCTTTTAACAGAATAGGGGCAAAAGACTTTCCTCATGTTTCAGGGGTGCTGCTTGCATTTCATACAAAGCTCCAAGTAAACCAGTCTCGTTGATACTGTGTGCAGCTTTAATGAAAAAGTGTAATGAAAGCCCAAATGTATGGGTGGTTCTTTGCTACTTCTTAAAATGCTAAAAGACAGCTTTGAAAATACAAGCTTAATTGGAGCTACTAAATTACTATGCATTAGAGACCTAATTGAAGAGCTTTAATGAGTTAAGCTGTGAAGGATAGTAGAGTATAACTAACTACTGAGGGTAGAGATGCTGTAATCCAACTCACTAATGTGCTGTGCACCTTTTCTGTATCTTGAAGATAGTTATTATAAAGCTGTAACCTGTCCTGTGGACTTCTGCTTACAGTTTTGGTGGATGAACCTCTTATTCAGCCCACTACTTACATTCCTTTGATGGACAACGCTGATGCTGGTGCTGTGGAAAAGAGAGAAGTGGTCGAAGTAGCAAAACAAAACATGAATGAGGGAATCCAGAAGAGCAGTAGCAAGAAAATGAAGAATGAAACTGATAAAGGTAAGAATCTGATCATGTGCTTTGCTTTGGGCATCGGCTGCCTGGAAGTGTGAACATGGAGGGAGGATGCTGTGTGTGGGGAGGGGGTACTTTCTGATTTGCTAGGGAGAATGTTTGTGGCTATGGGACACTGTTTGTTCTTGTCTGTGCTCACTTCTCTACTGTTTTTGGCACTGCTGAAAGGGCTTTGCTCCATCTGAATCCTCTTAATGCTGACTGTAGGCTTTTGTGTCCTCACAGTGAGCAAATGGATGATCACAGACCACACAGATGCACATGAGAGAGTGTGCTAGAATTTCTCAGTTCTTTCCCCACCTCCCTGGAATGTTATTCAGTAATTTGCTTTCATGCTCAATAACTTCTCTTAGGGGCTTAGTGTCGCCAGCATTTTGTTTCCTGTTTCTAGTTGTACAGCATATGTAGTTCAGAGATCAGTAACAGTGGTGGAATCCAAAGCAAGAGGTTTCAGCGTGGGCTCTTAGTCTGCCTGAGCCTGGGTGTGCAGCCCTTATGCTCTAGTGCTGTTCTAAAGCTACCCTGGGCCAACCAGCCAGCAGATACCTGAGTTCAGCACAGAGTTACCTGAAGCAAGCTGCCTGTGGAGTTTGAGTCTCTTGGTTTCCACCACAGTGCTGAATTTTCCTTTTAATACAGTTGGAATTGACTGGGGGAGCAGGGGGGTTGGTCTTTCATGCTGTCCCAAGGAGGCCTGATGTGACTCCTGAGCATCATATCCCACCCTGAGACTTCACACAGCTCACAGAGCTGCTCAAAGGATGCCGGGCTTACTGAGCCATGAGGTGAGACCCTTATATTTGTGGGCAGAAAGAGCCAAGTGGCTGAGCAGCCATTCCCTGCTCAGGCTTGTTCAGAGGACTGGCGCTCTGCATTGCCTGCCTGCTGACTCACCACAGCCTTTAGACTTGCATTCAAAAATGCACACTTGAAATCTTCCTGGCAACTCTCTGTGGCACCTAGGTTGGATTCCCACTTGCCCGAGGCTTCTCTTGTGCTTCCAACCCAGTGGCTGTGTATTATTGCCATGGGGCATCGAAGCCTCTCGTGTGCACCCATCCCTTCTCATTTCCTTTGCATGCTGTAGCCTTCTGTGTGAGCTCCTAATGCTGCTGTGTCAGCTGGGATTTGCCCTCCCGATATAGAAATGTTCTCGTATTCTAACTGTAAGCTTCTTGGGTGGAAGGGCAAGGCTCCTCTTGTGTTCAGGGAGTGCAAGGCTCAGGCTGGTTCACGCTGGGAGTCTATAGAGACATGGCAAACCAGCCTCTGGCCTCAGGATTTTGGTGTATTCCTGGTTACAGCATCGCTGATGTCACTGCAGCAATGACATGATTGGAAGTCTGTGGCCAGGACTAGGCTGGATTTAGGACTAGGACAATGGTGCGCTAGAATTTCTCAGGGCTTTCCCCCACACCTCCCTGGACTGTCATTCAATAATTTTTCATGCTCAGTAATTTCTCCTAGGTGCTTAATACCCCCAGCGTTTTGTTTCCATTTTTTCGCTGATTCTGGAGAGGTTTGGGTTTGCCTTGTGGTGTGCTGTCACATCTAGTTTTACCTGTGGTGAGAAAGCTGGACCCTTCTCTGTTATCTCTGGAACACTTTCTGAGCCAAACATAGTCTGTAAGCTTTTTCCTTTTTTCCCCCTCCAGTCCTTTGACATACTTTACTGCAGTGGTGAATATTTGACAGAGATTTGGTGCCTCGGCCTTGTGCTTCCATTCCCTGAAGTTAGGGGGCCACCTAATGACTTATGTACGTGCAGCCTGTTTTTCTAATGAAAAATGATTTTCTTTCTGTGAGAGCGTAGTTGATTTGGACTGCACTTGCCTGCTTGTGTCTTCTTAAGTATTTAGGGAATCGAGGATTAAGATAGATCTTTCTGATTCATCAGCCTGCTGCTGAATTCCTGCAGCAGTTCAATTCCCAACTTAGACTGATGGAATAGCTTTCTGGTTTCCATGTATTGTGATCAGAAACGTGCCACCTCTTAAATTCATTGCACTGTCATCTGCATATTGCTTTTGGAGCCAGGCTGCCCTCTAAATTGGGAGCTCAGTTTGAATTACTGTCATAATACACTGGGAAGAACTCCTTAGGTTTTCACATTCAGGCTATTTTTTGTTTCCCCCAAATCTGTGTTGTGCTTTGTCTTCTTGCTAGTGACGCTATAAATGTTACCAACTGTACAAACAAAGTGATGGGATTTTTCTCCCAAAACTGTCAGCTGGCAGATTGTTATCAGATTTAAATCTGAGATATGTTGTTTCGCTGAATGCTCATGACCTTTTGCTTCTTGGCATTTCAGACTGAAATTAAATATAATGCATAATGATACCCCATCACATGCTGTTTCAAGGCAAAATAAATAATTCTATATAGAGCCCAAAGTAAATATATCCTCCCTTCTATGTTGCAGAGAATGCTGAAGTAAAATTTAAAGACTTTGTAATGGCCATGAAGAATATGATCTTCACAGAAGAAGAGGCCCGTTGTGTGGTGGAGGTGCTGAAGGAAAAATCCGGTGCAATTCATGATGTCTTACAAAAGGTGAATGTCCACAGGGGAAATCACAGAATCATAGAATCACAGAATGGCTTGGGTTGGAAGGGACCTCAGAGATCATCTAGTTCCAGCCCCCCTGCCGTGGACAGGGCTGCCAGCCACCAGCTCTCTAGATCAAACTGCCCAGGAACCCATCCCGCCTGGCCTTGAACACAGCCAGGGATGGGGCAGCCACAGCTCCTCTGGGCAGCCTGTGCCAGTGCCTCACCACTCTCTCAGTGAAGAATTTCTTCCTGATGTCCAACCTAAACCTCCCCTCTTTCACTTTTAGCCCATTCCCCCTTGTCCTACCATTATCCACCCGTGTAAAAAGTCGGTCCCCCTCCTGCCTCTAAGCTCCTTGTAAGTACTGGAAGGCCGCAATGAGGTCTCCCTGGGGCCTTTTCTTTTCCAAGCTGAACAGTCCCAACTCCAGCCCTCTGATCATTTTTGTGGCCCTCCTCTGGACCCGCTCCAACAGCTCCACATCCCCTCTGTACTGGGGGCCCCAGGCCTGGACACAGCACTCCAGGTGAGGTCTCACAAGGGCAGAGTAGAGGGGGACGATCACCTCCCTCTCCCTGCTGGCCACCCCTCTCTTGATGCAGCCCAGGATGCCATTGGCCTTCCTGGCTGCGAGAGCGCACTGCCGGCTCATGGCCAGCTTTTCGGAAGAAGGCTTTTAAATAAGAAGAAGCTGGAGGAGACACCGATAAACTAGCTGTAGCTATGTTCTGTTGTGATTTCTGCGTTACGGCTTTGGTAGGCTTTTTTTTTTTCCTCCAGCTGGTCTGTTCTTGCTTTACATGCAGAAAGCAGTTGTCAGAGATCTGCCATCTGCCAGGTGCCATCCCATGGGCTGGCTGGACAGCCTGGTGGCTGCTGACCCCTGGTAAAGGGTAGAGGCTAAACTATAGTAGAAACTAAAAAAAAACAAAAACAAACAAAAAAAAACCACCTGAGCATTCTACCAACTCATTAACTCATTCTGTGTTTTGGAGGACTCTTATCTTGAAAGTCTATAGGGTTCTGACTACTCTGGCTATATTTTGTAGTTGTTTAGGATGGTTCAGATTAGAAGGGACCTCACCGGGTCTGCAGATACGGTAGAAGAGAAATGCAGAGCTGGATGTGTGTCAGCTCAATTAATGCAATCTGGTAGCATATCACATAATAACTCAGGTTGAGAGAGACTTTGGGAGGTCATAGTCAGCCCAACCTCCTGCTCAAAACAAGATCAACACTGAATCCAGACCGGGTTGCTCAGGGGTTTGTCCATCTGGGTCCTGGAAACCTTTAAGGATGGATACTTCACAAATTCTCTGGACCCCTATTTCAGGGGCTGACTGAAAATCCAGTTGCAATGGAATTGCTTGCTTGCTGTACTTCTTTAAAGGAAAGATTGAGGGTTAGCTGTAACACCAAAGACCCAAGTAGGATCCTTGTTTTGTATGAAGCCAATAAATGTTAATTTCTGTGGTGGAAATGTGGTGTTTTCTTATCTGTAGATCATGCAAGACATATCGGTGCGCTTTGTGCAGTGCATGGTTTCAGGTACCCGTCTAGATTATTGCTTGCCTCAGACCTCATGGAAAGGAGTTAACTAAAGAAAGTGAACTAAGTTCAGAGGTTTTTCTGTATAGTGAAGAAGACACTTGACTACTCTGTGAACTAAACTTGGATAAAATAATTTTCTCAGTATTTATTTAACTTTCCTCTTCCACCACAAGCACACAGCAGAAGCAATCCATTGAAGGAGAACTTCCACATGAATTCAGAGTGGGTTTGTGGGATTGAGACTCCTCTCTGCTTCTTCCCCTACCAGGCTTCATTTAGTGGAGTCTGAGTGCAAACCTTCAGAAGGTTTGCCCTTTAGGGCAGTTGCTTCATGTTTCAGACCAGCGTGCAAATGGCAGGACTGCGGGGATCGTTCCCCTACTTCAGTGTCCTGCCGCGTCTCTAAAACTTGTCAGCTCTCCCCAGCTGAGTTGTGATTGTGCCAGCTGCTGCGTGGGAGGAGAGACCAGACCAGCGTTCCCTCTTCCCTTTGCAGTGAGCTTTCAGGAGATCTGGGTGGTAGTTCTAATCCAGGCTGAATTGTACCTGCTTTGGGCGTGGTTTGGACCGTGTGATCTTGGAGGTCCCTTCCTAGCTCAGTTATTGAATGATTCAGCATCACTCTGCTGTTTTCCCTTATTTCTTTAATGGCTGCTCTTTGTTTTCCCCAGTGTCACCATAGTGGCTGCCTTCCAGTGTGGGAGCACCTTAAGAGCCCATTTATTCTCTTAATTGGTTTCAGTGCATTTGAAAATTCGTTTCCTGGTCTAATAAAGCTGGCGCTGCAGGATCCATTAGCACTGGAGCTGGGTGCTCGTGGTGCCACGTTCGCCGTGCAGAGGAACTATTTAGGGAGCACAAGGGGGTGTTTCTTCCTTTCAGACTTGCTCTGCAAGTACCTCTGGCATGTATGACCATTTGTGTGTATTTTTGCTGCAGGCTAGCAAGGCAGAGTCGGCTGCAGCCATGCATCAGCTGCAAGACAAAGAGAAAATGCTTGCTGTGATGAAGGAGGAGGCAGCTGTTGCAAAGGAGCAGTGCAAGCAGATAACCCAGGTAAATATAAAGAGGTTCTTTGTGCATAGGGAGCTTTGGGATAACGGCAGAGGCTTGGAGACTGAGCAGCAGCCAGATGCTGGCTTGCTGGAGTTGGTCTAAATCGAAAGGAGGAATCTCTTATACAGGGAAAACTTCTCAGGCTGTTTATTTTTATGATGCTGTTAGTGTGTTTGTGCAGAGTTGCTTTCCGATAGTTTTTCCAGGTGGTTCACTTACTGAGACTTTTAAGGTGAGACTATTTTTCTTTTCAAAAGGTTATTATAAGCAGACGCTTCCTTCGTGAGCATAACATGGTTTGGTGGATACAAATATAAAACCTCTTTGCCACTGCAGTTTAAACTTGGTACATATTCTGTGATTCTGTGGTATTCTAGTATTTGCATGCTTGTGTGCTTCCAGGCACAATAATCATCAGCTTCCTTCATGAAGGATGCTGCAGAAAGTTTAGGTTCTGCTTAGCTCCTTGAGTTGCAGTTGTGATGGTTTGAGACTAGATTATAGATGCACTGCTGTCAAGATTAGTTTATGAAACTTGCATTTTTTTAAAATGATTTCAAATGAAAGTTACTATAGAAAAAAAATATTTATACTGATCTAATAAATCTGAGTTATTAAATACATCATAAGGGGAAGACTTGAGTAATTTGGAAGTAGACTGTCATTAGGATCAGCGGTATTGTGGGACAGAAGCTGAGCAGTGAGAACTGTGTGGCTCAGAAGCAGGAGTGTAAGAAGGAGCCTGAGAGTGGGAGGAGCTGATGTAGTGAGGAGAAAACCATCTGCAAAGCGGTGCTTGTGAAGGCAAGGCAGGACCTGCAGAGGAGTAGGCATCAGTGTTAGTTTTTGCAGTTTGGGTTGGGGGAGGAAAGGGAGGAGGAGAAACAAATAGGCATTCCTGAAAGCTGGGAGGAAGCAGGTGAAAGCAGAGCTGCTGCGGTGCTAAATCATCAGGGTAAACAAGGGGAAAAGCTCAGCTCAGCTGACAGAGCTCTTGCCTTCTGATCAATGCGTTCCTCTGAAGGCACTGTCAAAAGCTACCCAGGGACTTTAGGAGTGAGGTGCGGAGATGTCCCTGGGGCTGTTGGTACAGGTGGTAGCTGGGGAGGATGGATGAGAGCAAGAGCCTGACCTCTGTGGTGTCTGACAAAACACAGGCTGGATGGGAGTTAATCTTGCTGAAGACGCTGCCTTGGTGGGATGGATGGGTTGGTGAGGGCTGTAGATGGATAGTGGAGGTTGGTGGAGAGGTAGAGGGAAGGTAGAAGAAGCCCTGGTGCCCTTCCTCTGGCTGCATCCTGGCAGATGCAAACACAAGGATGCTAACCTTTGGGAAGGCTTTGTGTCAAACTGCTTACTTTGTATTTTCAGCAGGGGCTGGAAACCTGTGGGTGGCTTCAGTCCCTAAATCCTCCTGCAAACACGGGCTCCTGGACTCATGCCACTTATCTCATTCTGGGGAAAACAGCCTCCTGAAGCTTGTTAGCTAGCTCTAAAAAGAGAAACTAGCTTTTATTGAAATTAAAATGTGGAAAAGCTGTAATTACTCTGAAGAGATGGAGGGTATTCAGGCTAATAATTTGGAGCACTTGCATGTTGTGTCAGGGCTCCCTGTGCTGTCAGAGAGGCTGACTGCTCATGAAGGCACTTTGGATCTCCTCTGGAGAGACCTCTGGCACCGCTCAGAGCCGTGGGCTGTGCGGCATAGCTGGAGGCACCCAGAGCTTGGGTGGTGCAAGTACCTCCTCCTGTGATCAGAGCTTGCTGAAAGCTGCACTTAATGGTTTTGCTTACTACAGCACATGCACTTACATTGCAGAGGACCAGCTCTGTGGACGTCTCAGGTATCCAGGGTGAATTACTGGCTGATAAACAATCCAAATAGAAACGTTTTTCGTTTGAAAGCTGTGATGTGGTGTGCTGGTGGGATTCAGGGCTTCTGTTTGGCTCTTGCTGGGTACTAATAGCCCTTCTCCTCTGGCAAAACTGTTTTTATTGTTGGATTTGCAACCTGCTACAAAGCAATTATGTGCTCTGAAATCCTTTGTAGCTTTGCCACGATTTTTTTATCCGACCTCTTTTTGCCGTGGTTGGGAGGGAGGAAGATCTAAGGTCTGCTCTGTGCAGTATCTGTGGCTTCAGTTGTGTGTGTGTGACCTGGCCAAGCTCAACAGAAATAAGACAACAGAAGACTGTTTTTAAAAACAGAGGCTTGCCAATTTATAAAATGTGAAATTATGCAGATCTGAAGCCCTCATATAAGGGTGCTGACAGCTTGGTCAGGTGTAGCACTGTAATTTCTGAGTGAACGTTGGTGCTGGCTGTAGTTTGATGTATACTCGATGTATTTCTAGTAATCATAAAACATTGTGTCTGTTGGACTCTAGGAGGGAGCAGTAGATTACTACTTCTTTTTCCTTTGATTCCCCCCCCCCCCAAGGAGCTGGTTGCAGAGAAGGAGAGGAATGGTTTGATCGCAGCGAAAATGAGGGAGCGAATCAACACACTGGAGAAGGAGAACGGCGCTTACCAGAGTAAAATGCACGTCAACTACCAAGAAAATCAGCAGATGAAGATAAAGGTAAAAGCTTTTCTAAAACCGTTTGAGCTGAAGTTCGTGTGCAAGCAGATCAATGCTGAGAAACCTTTATTTTAGCAAAGAGTGCGACGTTTGTTTGCTTCCACAGAGACTGGCTTCGCTTGTTACCCAGACCCTTGCAGCGTGCTGGTACTGTGAGCCCTCTGCATGAGGGTGGGAAAACTCATGGCAGTTTCCTGGCTTAAAGGAAAGACAAGGTGGTCTTGTTGGTGACTGTCCCTGGCCTAGTTACTTCTGCTTTGTGGTGTTTGCTGAAATGTCTGGCAATTAAGTGTAAATTCTGATTGAAATACTCAACTTCAGTGAGACACGAATGCTGATGATCATTTGGTGGCTGATAAATCTCACTTTAAGTCATACTGCGGAGTGATGAGGCAAGCTAATATACAAGAAATATCATTGACTGGGAGAGTGCTTTGCTGAAACTGTTTGAAGGCAGCATTTGCCTTTTTGTTTTTAGACCCTTGTTACTCTCCTGGAGTGTTATAGTGGAGTAACCTCAGAGTTTTTCACCAGGTTAAAAAATGTGGCTTAGTTTCCGAAGAAGAATGGCCTTGCCTAGATCAAGTGACTGATGCTTGGAGTTGACATTCCAGTATTTTTCCTACGTAGATGTCACAGCATCAAGCCTAGTTTGTGAACTTCCCAGCTTCAATCCTGTTTCTGTTGTGTCTTGGCCCTCTGGAGAGCTCAGTCTCTGCAGTTCTGGAGCAGAACTGTATTCTCCAGAGCAGACACATGAATCTGCACAGCAAACTGCATGGTGAGGGGATCTTAATGCTGTCTGGGAGGGGGGATGAAAGGAGGTCTGGGCACCAGTGGGTATCTTTTGCAAATCTGTCAGCAGTCAGCTGGAGGAAGGAGGATGTGCAGAGGAACTGGTGCTTTGGTTCTGCTCCCCCTGCTGCTGTTTTACAGCACTGCAGAGAAGCTGAACCTTGGTTGTCAAAGACTCCAAATATGAGATGTGTGCCCCTGCTTCTGTTGAGATCTGTTCTGTGTGGCATTTAAAATTAAAACAAAAACAAAAACCACAAAAACAGAAAACAAATACTAAAACAAAAAAACAAAAAAAAAAACAACCCCAAGCCCCCAGATGCCCAAGGAGAACAGCTTCTTGAGCGTGTTGGTGCTGAGCTGGATGTGGCTGCCCTAAAAGGGGCTGCTCTCTCTTGCTGTGGTTGTTATGCAAACATTTGTCTGGACTTGTGTGTGCAAGGTCCTGGTTGATGAGTCAGTCTTGATGAAACTAGGTCTTGGAAATGGTGTCAGCTGTAGCTGCAGACTGGCACTGGTAGAGGAAGAAGTGCGTTATGTGCTTGAGGGTTTTCAGACAGGCTGTTGGGCTGTAAGACCAGCTGTGCTGTCGTCTGGATATGCAAAGTCCATTTTTTTGCCTTTTGAATCCTGTCTTTTGATCCTGTTTGAGATATTTTAAAGCAGCTTTGGGTTATTGAGGCTTCTCTCTGGATGTTTCAAACAATGTGGGAAGTGTAGTTCTAGTGTATTTTTGCCTAAAAAGGGATTTATTTCATAGCCTTAACTTCAGGATATTAGATCAGAACTTGCCTTTTGCAGTTTACATGCTTTAATCTGTGTATCTTCAGTTATTTCAAACTTCCGTTTTATTTAAAGATGCTGTAAACTTCTGATGTTAATTCACAGTGAGTTTATTTTGCTTCCCTCTGGAAAAGGGAAATCAATATCCTGTTACTGGTAACCTCCTGAAGTTGCACAGTTGTGCTATCAATATCCTAAGTAGTATTTGTGCACTACTTAAAATGTGGCCTTGATATACTGGTATAAAAGGAAACTGATCTTTTTATTCAGGCAAGAGGGTCGGAGCTGCATAATTTAATTGAGGAGTGGGTGTGTTTTGGGGAAGGAGGTAAAGCTGTCCCTCTCCCCAAAAATCCCTCTTAATTTTATTTACTTACACTATTGTGTAGATACATCTGCTGTGACAAGTTGGTGGGTTTTTGATTGCTCCTTTAGTGTAATATTTTTTTGGACTTGATCCTTTTTCCCCTTCAGTTCCAGCAAATGCGTGAGCAGTTGGAGGCAGAAATAAGTCACCTGAAGCAGGAAAACGGTATCCTGAGAGATGCTGTCAGCACTTCCACCAACCAAATGGAGAGCAAGTAAGTTAGCAGCTGCTTGGAGCTCTGTGTCCTTAAGCTTTCCCTGAAGAGTTCTGGCTTCAGCTCCTTTTGTTTCCGTTTCCTGGGCTGTCTCTGCATCGGTGGTGGACCAGGAGGTACCCATTTGTGTTTGCACTGAGCCAGGGCTTTCAAAACCAATCGGTG
Organism: Alectura lathami; assembly: GCA_013399715.1. Classification (NCBI taxonomy): domain Eukaryota; kingdom Metazoa; phylum Chordata; class Aves; order Galliformes; family Megapodiidae; genus Alectura; species Alectura lathami. The sequence goes on along the minus strand of VXAV01006943.1, from coordinate 136,426 downwards.
TCTTCTACCAGTTGGAAGCCTTTTAGAGAGTGGGTGCTGAGGTCCAGCAGGGTGAACTGCAGAAGTGCTCAGCCAAACTCTGCATTCGGTAGGGTGTGTGTCCTTCTCCATGTGGATTTAGGAGAGGTGCTGGTCTCCTGGGAGGCCAGCAGCACTCAGCTTATAAACCACCTTGCAATAAGAAAAAAAAAAAGTCAGCACTCTGCAGTTAGTGATACCACTGGGTGACAGTTGGATTTATCTGCTGGTGTTTGGAGAAAGAAAAAGGCATCTAAAGGCTTCCTCTCTTGTGAGTTATGGGTTATGTTGTCCCTGAGCTGACAGGACTGTGTGTGGTGGTGAAGCTGAGTGCCTGCTAAGGGGTGTAGCCAGACAGGTGAATTGCTGCCAGCGCCTTCTGCCTACAGAAAGCAAAACCCATGCTTCACGTGCTCTCAGATGGCTGATTTGTTGCTGTTGGGGACTAGAATATCAAAACACTGTCAGGACTTGGAAGTGGCACTGCATCTTCATTTTCTGGCTGGGCTGTTCATGCCGAGGTGCTGCTTCTGTGTGGGCCTTTCTGCTAATGCCTCCTGAACGCGCTCTGCTCCCTGCCCGTGTCCTGCCGTGCCAGGTCAATATGACACGTGCTCTGACTTCAGAGGTGCGCTGTTGGGAGGAATGAAGCATTATAATCACTAGACTACATAGAAAAATGCTTCATTTGGGCAAATGCAAAAATAAAGTGCTTTTTACTTGCTTATACACAGAGAGGAGCCTTTCAAAATTCTTGCCTTGGGCTGTACAAATGCATCTTCTTTCCCTAAGTGGGAGAGTGCATCATACAACTTCAAAAGTTAATAATGAGTCAAGACCAAAGGTAATGTACAGTGCAAAGAGATGCCTGCAGTCAGTAGTCCAGGAGGAACAGCTGAGGAAGCTGCAGATCAGTAATCCTTCACAGGAAAAGGAACAGAAAGGGAACTGCTGTGAGATCTTTCCTTATGCTGAATCTCTTTCTATAAGCTGTCTAAATTATGCCCTTCAGCTTGCAAAGCTTCCAGAGGAACTGGTGCTTCTGGCTTACTGCTGACTTTTGTTTCTCACTCAGTGGGTTGTAGCTGCTCTGCTGCTAGCCGACATTCCAGACCCTCATCCCTTTCCTGGGATAAAGCAGTGTGAATAAAACCCAGAACAGCCCTTTAGATGGAAATATAATGCTTGATTCTTGAGTAGCTGTTATTGTCTGTGCTTCTTGGAGAGAAGGGGGGAAAAAAGCTGTAAAAATGTTTATTTCTAGGCAGTCAGCTGAACTGAACAAACTGCGCCAGGACTGCGCCAGGCTGGTGAATGAACTGGGAGAGAAGAGCAGCAAGTTGCAGCAAGAGGAGCTCCAGAAGAAGAATGCGGAGCAGGCAGTGGCTCAGCTAAAGGTGACTTTGGTTTTCCTCTGCCTTGCTGAGTTGCACTTGAGGCTTTATCTGAGCCAAGCCCTGAGATGGGCAGGATGTGAGGCATGTGAGAATCGCTTCAGCTGTTTCCCTGGTCACTAAATCTGTTTTCTTCGTATGCACAAATACCAATTTTCAGATGATTGCTGAGCCAGCCTATGAGCTTATTTAATGCTTTTATTCAGTACGTTGTATTTTCAGTGATTACAAACTATGAAGTGAAACTTACCCTCCCAGGAAAGTATCTTCTGGAAAGCTTAATTAGTGGTGGTGAACTTTTGTTTTCTTCTACAGGTGTGCAGTTCAAGCAAGACTTGTTATTTTGCAATAGTTCATCCAGATAACGTTGTGGTCTTTTTAATATTTATTTATTTTATTATTGAAGCTACATGCATTTGCTTGAATGCACATTTAAACTTTTAAAGAAGTATGTTTCTTAAGAGTGGTAGTGTCAGTGGTCTGGGTTTTGGATGCATCTTTTTTTCTGGTGTTTTCAGGTGAGAATGCAAATTCAGAGCTCATTACTTTTTTTTTTTCTTTATTTACAATTCAATCTTGGTCACCAGAAATTCTATCTGCCTCCAGTCCTTGCAGGTGGAGAATTAGTATCCAGAGCTGAGACATGTTTTAATTGACAGCTGTGGGTTTGTGTGATATGTGACTAGTCTGGCTTCTAGTGTTAATTCTGAACTTGCAGGGCAAAAATACTATACTTCCATATTAAAGAAATCATCCAGTTAAGAGCCCATGATGAAATCCTGTTCCCAATTTGTCTTTCAAATTAATAAGATAAGCTGTTCTGGGAGGAGGATTACAGGGCACTCCGTCTCTCTGATGTTCCTTGTTTTCATTAGGGCACAACTTGTTTTTTTTGTTGCCATATGTTTTGGGAATAGCACTGGAGAGATGAACTCTGAATGTTTCAAAACTAAATTAAGGGTTAGACTTAATTAATTAATTTCATCGACTCTGTCTTCAATGTGAAGGTCCAGCAGCAGGAAGCAGAGAGAAGATGGGAAGAAATCCAGGCTTATCTCAGGAAAAGAACAGCAGAACACGAAGCAGCACAGCAAGGCACGTATCAAGCAAAAAAACCCAAATCATGCTAACTGCAGCATTGAATAATTGGCTTAAATATTAAATACAGCTCAGGTTGATGTCAGTACTGCTTGAGCACCCTGGTGGGGAGATGGTTTGCTGTGAGACAAGTTTAACTGCTGATGAGCAGAACTGTGCTTGCTGGATCAAGGCTTCTAATCAGCTTCCCTGTTTGCAGTGAGAGTTATTTCCCCCAGAGTTCAAGTATTTCCTTCTGAATCTGAATCCTGACGTTTCTGCTGCAGATGTGCAGAATAAGCTTGTGGCCAAAGACAATGAAATCCAGAGCTTGCACAGTAAACTTACTGATACAATGGTGTCAAAACAGCAGCTGGAGCAGAGGATGTTGCAGCTGATGGAGAACGAGCAGAAGAGAGCTACTAAGGAGGACTCCATGCAAATGCGGGTGCAGGTATTGCTCGTGTGTTGGAATTTTTCCCCTCCTTTGTGTCTGTGGAAGCAAACAGCCTTGAAATGCTGCTCTAACAAAGCTTTCCCACTGAATAAAGAACGAGAGCTGTGTGCCAGTCTATCATCTGGCAGCTTGTGAGATGAGAGCCTGCATGCAGTGCTGGGAGGAACTCTGGGGCTGTTCTGGAACTGAGATGTGATCCTCGCTGGCTTCAGGGAAACCAGAGGCTCTGTGGTGGGGCAGGGAACGTTTCCTCTTGATACACAGCGGGATGTTAGGCTTCCCCTCAAACTAGTTGATCTTAGTGGGGAGAAAAATGGCATCTCCAAAAAACGAGAGAGGAATGCTGAACTGTTCTTACTAACGTAATCACAACTGGGAGCTGCTGCCAGCAGTTGACCATCTACAGATCTCAGCCTGCTTTTCTTTCTCTGCTCTCTTACAAGGAGCTGATCGAGGAGAATGACGCTTTGAATGCTCAGCTTCAGAAGCTTCATTCACAGATGGCAGCCCAGGTACAGCACAATCTCAGGCTTTCCCCTTTCTTTTGTAGTCATGAATTGTGAACTTTCTGTAAAAGGCAGATTTTTATTCTTAGCTGGCTGTGAGGTGTGTATTAATGAAAGTGAAGACTTGTTAACCATCCTCTTATAGTGTTTCTCAGCCTTGTTTAAAACTTCTGCTGTCCTTTTTTTGGGAGTGTGGGGGTATCTACCCATCTCCTCCTGTAGTGGCTTTCATTTATAACCAGAGTGGAATACCTTTTAAATATATATATATTTTTTTTTTTCTATAGGTTTGCCTGTATATGTATTCTGTCCTGTGGTTCTTTGGTCTTTTTGCAGTCCCTCTGTGAACCACTGGGTAATGCCTTTCCCTTGTGCATCAGGTTGAGAAATGATGACCTGGGGCAGCTGCTGTTATACAGCTTTGTTCAGTGCAGTGGTGATTCCAGTGGTGACAGAAAAAAAGAAAAAAAGAAAAAAAAAAAAAGACAACAAAAACAAAGAAACCCCAACAAAAAGCCAAACAACTCCTCCCCCAAATACTGAATGTGAAACTTTAGAGAGCCACTGCAGTTGAGATCCCTGTAGAGCTAAGTCACAGATATCAGCTCAGAAAATCTGTAGCTCCTGTGGGCACAAGTCAGGGAGCTCGTCTCAGCTTCTTTTTTAATTCTGGACATGCCTGATCTGTGTGGTGTGAACAAATTCAGCATCAGGCTGAAAGTGTGTCACTGGGCTTTGTTTAAAGAGCTTGGTCTTTAACCTGAGGAGGGTAGTGAAGGAGACAGACATCTTCATGACCTACTCCCTTTATTCCAGTCCTTTTAAAGGATTTTGGAAATAACGCCCTTGGGAAATTTTACCTGCAGAGGTTCCTAACTGCCTTTTGGTAACCCATGTGCCAGGTCTCTCCTGTCCTGTGTTGGAGAGCAGACCCAGTGTAGTGCCCACACTTGAGGGTGACCGCATCAGGCTCTTCCTAGAGGAGAGAAAAAAAGCCACTTGCTGTATTTATGCTGCTGTTTTTCTTACTGATGGCAGTCCTGATGCACCGGGCAGGATCCTTTTTTTTTCTCTCCTATTTATTTATTCTTTTGGGTGGTTTGAGAGCAGGATGTCACATAAAGCAGTTAGTCCTCAGGAGACAAGTGCTGGTGATCCCCATTGCTTGTTTGGAATCTGGCGAAGAGCAAAATGGCTCATCGTCTGCTTGTGTTGCCTTAAGCAGAAAGGAAGGGGGTATTGGTATGTGCTGAGATTCTTTCAATATTCCTTAGCCAGGAAATGCTTGAAATCTGCCCGTGCCAGTTTAAAATAATGAGACAGATCCTACAAATGCTATTCCTGGCTGCCTGTAGAAGATGATCCTTTGACTTGCTTTACTCTCAGCTCTTTATTTTTTATTTTTTTCTCTCCTTCTGCAGACCTCAGCTTCAGTCCTGGCAGAAGAACTGCACAAAGTGTGAGCATTCATTTCCCCTGGTATCTGGGAGGTGCCACTGGCTTCTGACACAGGCTGCCTTTCCTCACTGCACGCGCAGTGCCTACGGGAGGGGCTGCTGAAGGAAATGTTCTGTGTGCTCTTAGCTTTCTAACTGTGGGATTCTCCTAAGAGCTGGGAAAGCTTCCTGCGGATTTCCCTTCCCTGTCTGGCCTCAGATTTGCAGCCCACTGTACGTGAGTCTGTGCTGCACAGAAAGCAGTGCCTCCTCCTGTTTGCTGCTGGCTGTGCTCAGGGATCAGCGCAGCGAGCAGGAATGTGTGTGGCCATGAGAATGTTCATTTTGGGGCTGTGTTGCTGTGCCAGGAGACTTCTCCCTGTGGGAGATGGAATGGTTCTGTTAGAGCTAGAAAACATCCCATGAATTTTTGGCAAGCAAGGGGAGAAAGGGAAGGAGAAGCTTTTGGACCCAAAGTGTGCTGTCAGCAGGAGTGAGAGCAAGGGCTGGACTGCAGGGCCAGTACTGTTTGGCCTAATGCTTCATGCACAACTTTCACCCCAAATCTTTCAGAACTGATATGTCATCACTTCTCATTCGTACAGGATTGCAGAAAAGGACAAACAGCTAAAGCAGATGGAGGACTCATTAGGCAATGAACACGCCAATTTAACAAGCAAGGAGGAAGAGCTCAAGGTACAATAAAAGCAGGTGTAAATGCCAGCTGGTAGAGGGACAGGCTTGCTGGATGTGCATATGAAACGCAGCCTGTGAGGTTGCTGCCTTCAGATCTGGAACCAGCTCCTTTGGCTACAAGGCTGCTGATCCTTTGCTCTTCTAGGCAACAGCAATGCGTGATGCTGGAAAGCCATTGATAACAAATGTTGAGGGTTTTGCTTGCTGTTACCTCTAGGCTTCTACAAAGTTGACCAGGGATGTTTTGCACTGGAGAGTGGACTTGCTTGAAAGACCATCTGCATGCAAAATAAGTGTTTCTTTTCCTTTCTTCAGGTCCTGCAGAATATGAACCTGTCTCTGAAATCGGAAATACAGAAGTTACAGGCTCTGACGAATGAACAGGTGAAATAACTGCTTCATTAGAGACTTCATTTTATTCTCTTCCCGCTGCCTATTTGCTCATAAATGTAAGAGCAGATCTGTTGGTTTGAGTGAGCCGTGCTTAAGCCCAGTAAAGGTGTGAGGTTACAGAATCAGGCTAATACATGATTCCCTGGAGTCTTTGTGCCTGGTCTGAGACCTAATTCTTATCATCCCTTCTTCACCAGCTAAATCTTTTTCTTACTTGGGTAGCCAGGTTACTGAAACATCTTGCTTGTTTGGTTTATGCATGTTTTTAGGTGTGCTAAGTGCAGGACATTGCACAGGAGCAAACACAGCTGTGGCTGAGTGTGCAATCCTAGCAGCTGCATATGAGGCTCATAAGCAGGCATCTAAAAAAGCAAAAACCAGAAACATGGAGGAAAAACCTCCCTCACAGCAGACATATTTTTAGAACCAAACAAATGCTTTCCCCTCTGCTATTACTGTGTTGCCAGTGCATTACAGAGGTGGAAATGCTGTGATTAATTACTGAAAATCCTGGTTGTTAAATGAATCCTTTCGAGATCTTCTTTCCTTTCGTAATTGCATGCTTGCCTGGTATGTATTGGTGTTCTGAAAGTGCCTAACAACAAGCTTACCCCTTTCATTCTTGCTGGTGAGTCATGTGCTGAGAGGCCAAATGACTTGTTCTAGCTTTTTAATATTGTGGAATGAAAGGTTGATTGAATCATGTGATGTATCCTAAGTCTGTGTTAATCCTCTTTATATCTAGGCTGCTGCTGCACATGAGCTGGAAAGGATGCAGAAAAGGTAAATAAATAGCTCTGGCATTTGGTAGTTTCTATCAGTCTTTTACATTCTTTTGAACGGATGCTTTTTGTAAGATGTATGTAACTGTTCTGCTTCGTCTCAGCATTCACATCAAAGATGACAAAATAAGAACTCTCGAAGAGCAGCTTCGAGAAGAACTTGCCCAGACCGTGAACACAAAAGAAGAATTTAAGGTAAGATGCAGAATAACTATCCTTGTGCTTAAGGACAGCATGTTTTGCAGGCTTCTGGGGTTGTGGAGCAGTTCATACAGTTGAATGTTGCTTTGTGAAACAGAGCCGACTTTCAGGTGTTAAGCTGTGTTGCTTTGTCAAAAAGAATGCTGTAAGAGCAACACAGGATATTAGGGTAGTAGCAACAGACTGCCCAGCTGAGTGGGAGATGTGGTAACTCCAGTCAAGTGTAGTGTCTGCAGCTGCAAAGAGTGAGGTCTGTGATGCCTGGAAGAGGAGGCTGAATTAAAAACTAGTGCAGATTTTCTGTATTCCACCTTCTAATGCAACTTCCAAGGCCTTGGTGGGAGCCTTTGTTACTTGGGTTGTTGTGATGTCAGGTCTCTTTTTTTTTTTTCTGTCAAGGTAAGTGTAAAAATGCTTCTTTTCCCCCTGCCAGCTTCCAAGTTGTTTCTCATAAGGCAGCAGCTAAATTGCCAAAGGTTTAAGTTCTACCATCTGGGTCTGCACAGCAGATCAGGCACTTGTTTCTAAGTGGAGTACACAGAGATCAACTTAATTCTACCTTGTTCTCTGCCACCCTTAGGCTTTTTCTTCTGAACCTGAGCTTTAGAAATGGACTTGCTTTCACAGAAAGGTGATACCTCTGTATTCTTAAATCCTTTAAAGCCCATGTTGGGTGGTGCTCCTCTTCTGATGCTTTTGGTGCAAGGTCTCCTGGTCTGAGTCTCATGATATCGTGCTGGTATGTTTGCTGGTGATGAGCGGAGTGGGTGGCTAGTCGCCAAGGCAGCATGGCTTTTCTAGGAGAAGCTGTGCCCCATGGACCCCCTAGAGCTCTTTGAAGCTGTTAGCAAGCAAGTAGTGAACTTGGTTCACATAAAATGGCATTTGTGAAGAGGTTTTGGGGAAAGCCCCTTGGAAGGCCTGTAGATTCTCTAAGCTATCAGACAACAAGAGAAAAAGGTTTTCTCAGCTAATAGCTGGTTAGAATAGTTAACAAAATAGGACTTCAGGTGGCTGGCTCTCACAGTAAGCCATCACTTTAATCTTCAGTGAGGTGTGTGCTGGGTAATGGTTGTGTAATGGATCTGGAAAGAGGAGTGGGAAGAAGTGACAGGTTTATACATTTGATTATCTTACGTGATCTAGTGCTGTCAGAATCACAGGGGGCTTTCAAGGTGGTACAGTGGTTTTAAATGGCAGGTGAAAGTGGATGTGCTAAGGAGTAATCTGAACTTAGTGTGGAAAAAGACTTGAAGTGTTACAGCTGGAGGCAATTCCAGCAGCTTTTAAGAAGTGAGTGGGGGCCTGTGTGCAGCTGGTCATTGTGGTACTGTGGAAATCTGCAGTGTGCTCAGCATGAATGTTTTGTGCTCTTGTAGTCTTTTCCTCCCATCTTTGATCCCTAACATAAGCCTGCACTGAATGCTTCAGCGTGAGCTGTGCTCCTTTCTTCCCATGCACATGAAAGAGGGAAAACCCAGACTCAACACGGAGCAGTTCTTTAATCCTCACCTTTGTCCTGTCCTGCCTGTGTTGGCCCTCTGAGGCCTGGGTCTGAGGCATAGATCATACGTCTGCTTTTCACTCCTGTAAAGCACTAGAAAATGTTCAGAATAGCTTTGTAAAACAACAATGAAACAATGTTAAAGGAGGATTTTAAAATATGAAGGTTCTAGTTCACTTGAAAGGCTTCGTAAGGAATTCTTTCAGTTCTCTGCTCCAAAGTGAAGTGATCAAAAATGCCTAAATGGATCTAAGACTTCAGAAACCAGTGGTGTCCTGCCTCCCTATGGCTTAGTGCATTCCCTCTCATGAGAGGGTTTTACAGCAAGGTAAATACCTTCTTCAAAGAAGGTTCCTGGTGAGAACACTGAACTGACGATATTGAATGGCATGACCTCTCCGCGATGTTGTGCCCTAGAGGCTGCTTTTCCTTCTGGCACCTGCATTCATTGCTTGGTGCTGCAGAGTGGTGCAAGTTGTATGATGTCCATGGGGTAAACTGCTGGAGAAAGTCACCCTGTGTTTCGAAGAACCTTTTTTTTTTTTTTTTTTTTCCATGAGCAGCAGTTGTGTGTCTGAACTTAGCAGACTGCCCTTAGCAGTCTGTCTGTCTGCTAAGGGCTGCTTTCTGTTGTGCTGGAGGCAGGCAGGGGCTGTGGCACAGCAGCTCCTCTTCCAAGCTCGTGGTCAGACCCAAGTGTGGGAGCTGTGCAAATCTCTCTGCTGCTGGGCTGGCAGCTCCTTGCTGTGCATCCTCAGTGTTAAGGGAAACAAAGGGGGGTGGGGAGGTGATCCCAGACCACTGGCTTTGCCAGCTGAGTGCTTTGTGAAAGGCAGCTATCATCCTGAGATGATGCTGATCCTGCTTTAGGAGGGAAATGCAGTTTTTCTTGCCTGTTACGCTCGGTACTGTCTGATCCTCTGCCAGGGAATAAAGATGGTAACAGCTGAATTTCTCGTGGAACGTAAGGACAGAAGCATTAATACAGAAAAGCAGGAAAGATGAGGAAAGGACTCTTTGTAGTCTTGTAGCGTCCAAAGAACTGACTGCAACAACTTCTGTGTTATTTAATTACCTCGTTGCCATTATGAAAATGCTGTAGTTTGGGTATGCAGTTCTGACCTGATATGTTTGCGTTTCCTTTCAGGTTCTCAAGGATCAAAACAAAACTTTGCAAGCTGAAGTTCAGAAGCTGCAGACTCTGCTGTCTGAGCCGGTACAGCCAGTGTTTGCTGAGGTTGTGTCAAATGTCGTCTCTGTTCTTTTTCAGTTCTTAGTGTTGTCTTTCTAAGCGGGCCGTAGGGTGAGCTGGTTGATGTGCAGGGTCTGTTGCTTTTTAGGCATGCATGGAAAGGCCAAGTCAGGCAGCTGTGGCTGTCTGCTAGGTCTGGCCAAGAGTATCCAAACGAAATGTGATTTTTTTTTTTTTTTTCCCCTTCCCTGAAGAATGCTAAGTTAATACAAGCAAGAGTGTTTTCTGCAACCTGTCCCAGTTTTAATGGCAATTTCTGGAATACAGAAATCTCATGAGTGACCAAGGAAGAAGGTTTCTTACTGGTCTGAGGGGACACCAGAGTAAGATCTTCACACTACCTGTTTTCTTCTATCCCAGAGCCAATTCTCAAACTGACAGTAACTGAAGAGCAGACTCAAGGAATGGGAAAACACTTCAGTTGTGGTGTTCAGAGCTGTTCTGCCCTGTCTCCTTCCCCAGTTTTGCCTGGGGCAACCCTGAACACCCCTGTCTTCACACTGCTGTGGAGTGAGACAACTCCCTGAAACACTGTTTGCTTTTCAGTCCCATGCTGGTATCTGCCTGCAGCTGCCTGTCTTCTGGCAGATAACCAGATTTGCAGCTCTTACTCCTCTGGGCAGGGCTGGCTTGGTGTCCTGTCTGAAAGAGCAGATTTCTCATGGGGGGTCTCTCACAGTCCATTGCTTTTTGAGAAGTCATAAATGCTGTGTTGGGTGAGCCTCAAGTGGAGCTTGTGGCTTCAGTAAATGCTGAAAGGAGGTGATTTTTGGGTGGTTGGGCTGGATCTGCACGTCTCTGGGAAGACTGACACCTTTCCAGCATCACTGTTAGACCCATGTGCTCTGAGGACATTCTCCCCTTATTCTGTTTTCCCTGCTGGATTGTGCAGTTCAGTAACTAAACTTCTGGGGGAGTTGATTCTCCCTAGTTCTTGTTGTTAAAATTCCAAACCATCTTTGATCCCAGTGGTGATCAGCCTATTTATTTATTTCTTTTAAATAGGCAAACAAAGACTTGTTAGAGCAGATGGAAAGAAGGTGAGAAGCACTTTTTTCTTATCAGAAGACAAAATGAAGATCAATGTCTGTTGGCAGCAAGGTTGCTGTGATAGCTGACCTGCTGCCAGAGGTTAGCTCTGGTTTCCTAACACTCACTTCTGATTTCTCAGCATGAGAGAGAGGGATGATAAAATCAAGACGGTTGAAGAGCTGCTTGAGGCCGGTCTCATACAGATGGCTAATAAAGAGGAGGAGCTGAAGGTGAAATCTCTTGTATTATCTTTTTATGGGGAAATAGAGATGAAGTGCTCTTGTGCAAAGTGTATGTTTGAGTGCTTACGGTGCAATCTGAGATCGTTCCCTTTGAGTAGGAGAGGCCTCTCCTGGAGACAGGGTGAAAACCTATTGTGGTAACACAGACGTAACACAGACTAAACATGAGCACTGATGGCATACACTGCTTCTCTCTGCTTAGTCTAGTGCAGATTGGCTTGCTTGGTGTCTTCTGGAGTAGAGTCAGTACATCTCCTGAGCTGCATGGCTGGTGTGATCGGCAACAAATCTGCCATCACAAAAGGAGTTTTTAGAAAAACTTGACAGTCTGTGGGCTATTGCATCTTTTTACTTACTGACAATCTGAAGGGTTCAATGGACTATGAAGTAGCGATTGTTTGGGATGATGCTACAGGTGTCTGTTTCAGCTGAGTTTAGCTGGAATGCCCTGTCCTGTCTGTCTGGACAAAACCAAGACAGTGCTCACTTAGGGTTCCTAAATTCCAGGTGTGTTGCTGAGGCCCCTGGGAGAAGTTGCGCACTAGTAAACTGTCAGGGTGCTAAACAGCCAAAGATGGGAGCACGTTGTCTAGATGTTTCCCTGGACTTCTAGGCTGAAGTGTTCTATAGATTGAAGAATAATTATTCCACTGAATAATTTGCCTCCAAGTGCTGTAAAGGGGGTGGTGTCTCTTTCAAGCTTTCAAATAGCCTTTCACTTATTCTAAAATAAATTATTTTTCTGTCAAGCTTAACACTTTTTTCCCAATAAATGAGTCTCTCATTATCTGTGTGTCTGCTTTCAAAGGTGCTGCGAACAGAAAATTCATCCTTGAGAAAAGAACTTCAAAGTCTGCAAATTCAGCTATCAGAACAGGTAGTACTTTTCATCTGAAACTTTTATTACACCTAAACTTAAATCTAAACGGATCTTGCTGTGGTTGCAAAAGTCAAGGGAAAAAGGTGAAGAAGTCTTTGAAGCCTGTTGGCAAAGCATCCTGTTTTCTTCTGGCGTTGGTCTGGAAGCTGATATTTCTGTCAAACACTTCCTTTGTATAAGTGTCAGAAATGTGCTGGATCTGAAAGTTCCAAGGCAACAGTGGTTCTGGGTTGGTTTTATTTTGCTAAGTGGCTGTGGGCTGTATTCTTCCAGAAGCCTAGTGCAACAAGCATGGCTGGTGGGAAGCTCGTGCTGCGTCAGCTTCAGCATGCCTGTTTCAGCTTTCTAATGTTAATCCACGCTCGTGCAGGTGCGGCTCAGCCCCCTTCCCTTCGTGCCTCTGTTCAGTGACACCATCACAGTATTATTGTTCTTGGTGTGCGCTCCAGTGCTTGTTATTGATGGCATCCAGCTCTGCTTGAGCAGCTCAGGAGAGCATTTCTAGAAAATCATTGGAGGGGGAGGAGAAAACTGTATAAATACATGTTCTTAGAATTACTGTGGAGAGGCGTGCGGTGAAAAGGTTAGCTGGCGAAATGCTGGTCCTGAGCCTCAGCCTCTCCTTGTAAAGGTGGAGTGTGGGTTTTGTTTTGTTTTGCTGGAGCTTGTTGCAGACATTGTAGTATTGGCTTGCCAGGAACTGGAGACCAACTGCTAATTTTGGCAGGAATAGCCAGGTACATAAAATCTTTAGGCTGCTGTGTTTTTTTTTTTTTTTTTTTTAAACCCAGTGCCAAAGAGCCCAAGCTCTCTGCTACTTACCCCTTAGCACTTGCAAGTTGTTTTGCTCTCTTCTGCTTTTCTAAGTTAAGATCTGTTTTGAACAGGTTTCCTTCCAATCACTGGTGGAAGAACTCCAGAAAGTGTAAGTGCACTAATTTAATTTCTTACTGTTACTTCTGTCTGCCTTTATTCTGTGACTGCTTGTTTTGCTTCCCTGCTACAATTTACTTTTAACTGGGTGAAGTGTGTATGTGTGTGCAGCAGGAAGCACCATCGCTTTGGAAACGTGTCAAGTCAGATCAGTACCATTTGGGAATCCAGTTGTTTCTCTGCTAAGCAATTAACTTCATAAGCCTAACTTTGACTAGGCAAGGGATTGCACTGAACTGTCGGGTAATTGTTTTTCTGCACTGGGTGCACTAGAAGAACTGAGCGTGTTCAAGCTGCGTGTGTGTATTTGAAGTTAATAAATACTTTGCTGGAACACTGAGTGAAGGCTGAAGTTGTGTGTGTCATTCTGGAGATATCAATGTATTTTTTTGTCTAAGAATGCAAATTAAGCTATCTGTTTAGCACGTAGGCTACTTCTTCTGTAAAGCCAGTGTGTTCTGCAGTATTTCCTGTCTTATTTCTGCTTTGGGACTGCAGTGAGAGATGGCACCTGCAGCAGTGGAAGGTCCCACTGTAGTTTCCAGAGGCTGCTGGTGTGATGTGATAGCAAAACCAAAGCTATGTATTTGCTCACAGGGCATTGTTTTCAGCCAACTGATGCTGTTCTGCTCTTGTTAAGGATCCATGAGAAGGATGGAAAAATAAAATCGGTGGAAGAACTCTTACAAGCTGAGATCCTTAAAGTAGCAAGCAAGGAGAAGACTGTTCAGGTATCTGTCTCAGCACCTTGCAGTACCTTGCCTCCTCTCTGTGTCTATGCCGTTGACTACCATTGATTTGTTACTGCATCCATCCTGTAGTGATGAATCTGTAGCATCCATTTTTGTGGTGTTTTTGTTTCCATTGTCCAATCCTGTCTGTTTTGTCATTGAAAAGGCTTTGACACAGAAAATAGAGGCTCTGAAAGAAGAAGTAGGAAATTCCCAGCTTGAGATGGAAAAACAGGTAAAACACCTTAGTGCCAGAGGTGTGGAACAGACTTGCCTTGGATGCACTGCTCACTCATTTCTGTCCTGGGATGTTTTCTTTCACTGGTGTTCGTCACTGGGTGAGGGAACTTTCTGATGGTAGAGCTACACTTTTCCTGGACATAAAGCTGTAAATATGTAGTCTAGCTGCTACTGCCCTGCAGAAACCACCTTCCTCTAGATGCCCAGGCTTTTTGGACTTGTAGTGTGGGTTTTGGCAAGAACTGATATCACTTGGAACGTTGTAGCATTAGCTGTGGCTGAGCGTGTTGCATACAGGATGTACTGTCCCTGCAGTACAGGAAAACTCAGGGCATCTTTTGGAAATCCCAAATGCTGACAGTGCTTCCCCTTCTGTTGCTCTTTGTTTCTAGAACAAATTTTATTTGGTTTCTAGATAAACCTAAGGCCATTCTCTTTCTTGTGTCCGAAGAAAGCCTGTCTTGGCAGAGGGGGTTTTTACTCTGCTATCAGGAATGCAGAAATGGAGGAGTATTGGCNGTTTTTTTTTTTTTTTTTTTTTGACGTGCATGCTGTCTAAACAACAGGAACCCCTGCTCCTTAGGGAGCCCATTCTGCAGGCAGCTTAACCCATTGTGCTGGCAGGAAGTTTGCTTGCTTGTCTGCATGGGGTGCATGGCTTTTTTGGTCTGTCATTTTTCCAGTCTGTCTAGGAACATTCCAGCATGTCACCCACTTTCTTCTTTCCTTAGTGTTAAAGTTTTGTCCTTTTTAGGCAATGCTTCATGGTGTGTGTTTCTGTCCTGGGCCTTTTCTCTAGCATAGATGCCCAGGAACAAGAGGAATTACTTGTGATTTCCTTCCCTGGAACTGACACAGAGCCCAGAACGCTTTGGTGTCACTGTCCCTAGAAAGCTGTGCTCAAGGGTTGCCACCCCAGAGGTGGTGTATGTGCACCCCTGGATCTCCTCTGCAAGCAGAATAGAGGGGACTGGGAACGTCTGGAGTGTGTTGGAGAGGGCTGAACGAACTGAGCTGTCTGGACAGCCAGCATCTCCGCAGCCAGTCTGCGCTTTGTCAGACTTCTGTACAAAATTCAGAGGGAATATTCCCACTCCATCTTGTTTCTTCAGTTCGTGATTAGTCTTAAAATGGTATTTTAGAGGGAGCACCAGCATTGCAGAGAGCATCTAAAAAGCTTCAGTTGTGCAAAGATCTAAATGGCTAGAGGTGCTCTCTGACCTGAGCTGCAGTTCCTAGCGAGGTGATTCTCACCAGTGCCTGCTTTTTCCTTTGTTGCACGTTGTGGAGCAGTGCCACAGTTGGCCTGCTTGTGGTCCCATCCGCGCTGTTTCTGCTGTGGAAGTCCTGTTTTAAATGTGGTGGAAGTAAATAGTGGAGATGTTTTGCTTCTCATCACCTATTCTCCCACAAAGAATGCATGCTTATGCTTACATTACTGCAACAAATTGTGCTTATTTTAATAATATTTATTTCCCTGTGTGTCTTTTCAATGTATATTGAACTGAAGTACTGATTGTTCTCTTTAGGTGTCGATTACATCACAAGTCAAAGAACTTCAGACTCTGTAAGTACAGTTGGTAACATGTCTCATCTGCCCTGTGCACCCCTCACCTCCCTCCTCTTGTCTCTTTTTAAAGTTAAAATGTTCTTGCCCAATGCCTGTGCTTCTCACCAAGTGAGCCAGGCTTAGCAGTCGTGCAGCCTTATTCTGTTTACCTGGTCCTGTCTGAGACAGCAAACAAGATGCAGCATTGCTTGGCTTTGCGGGCCTAAATTAACTTACGTGGGATGAAGTTTGAGTCAGGCTGGAAGCACGTGGGCGAAACACTACGACCAACTTTGTGCTGTAGCGGGGTGGATAAATAAGAATTGAATTGCCGTGGTCATCGGTCCCTCCCCTCCCTGCTGAGGAGGGGGGGAGGAAGTATTTTTAGGTGAGGAGAGCACATGTGTGAAATGCAGTGCATGTTGGTGCAGAATTTGTCTGCTTCCACCTAGTGATCAGTACCATTGATCAAGGGCATCTACTGCTCGCCACAACTGAAGTGGAAGCGTTCCCACATTGATTTTTCAGCAGGGGAATTACGGTTGTGGCTTTGATCACTTAAGCTGCCTCTGTTTGTTACATGCTGCAAGCACAGTATTTGTTTCCAGATGAATAAAAGAGCAGGGGTTTATTCTGTGTGTCTGTGTAATGGTGCAGGTTGAAGGGGAAGGAAAATCAGGTGAAAACCATGGAGGCCTTATTGGAAGAGAAGGAGAAGGAGATTGTTAGCAAAGGAGAATGGCTGAAGGTAAGCTTCTGTGGTATTCTAAAGGAAACAAATTCTGTGGCAGTGTTTCTGGATGTGGAGAGTATTTTTTTTTTTTTTTTGTGCTTCTAAACTCACTTTCTTTCTGTCCAAAGGGTCAGCAAGACACAATTGCACAATTAACCAGTAAAGTTCAGGAGTTAGAACAACAGAACCTGCAGCAGCTCCAACAGGTATGGCCTGCAGAGTGGACGTGACTAGGGGGCCTGCTTGGTTGTGCTGGAAGATGTTTGTCCCCTGCCCCTCTCAAAGAGTTTGTGTTGGCTTCAACCTATGGAGTTATTTTTAAATTCTATTTGACCTAAGTCTACAGTGTAGTAAGCCTTCTAGTTCAACTGTGTTTACCCAAAGCAGGTGTTAGCGTAGCTAATGAGATCTGAGAGCTTTTCTTCAGTGCGGATGATACTCTCCTTAATGAGCAGATCTGGTCTGGAAACTTGGAAGCTCATAGCCATAGCCGTGTCCTGGGGACCTCCGTGCCACACTGAAGTGGTGTCTCTGTGGGGCTAGGGGTCATGGAGGAGCTCCTGCTGTTACTGAATGTAACAGCTCCCCTTGAAATGCTGAGGCTTTCCTGTGGTTTCTTCCAGCCTTTGCCTGTTGCAGAAGTCGCAACTGGCTGAAATATTTTGGCTCTTGATTTCCTGCGCTTGAGAACAGGCAACTGGACACACTTGAAGCCAGGCGCTATTTAATGGGAAAACTGTTCCAATGAGATGGTATTCTAGCTCAGTTTGGATTTTGGTGGTGACAAAGGGAAGAGACTGAGTTGCACTCTTATTTTGGGTAGACAGGCATTTATCCCAGGGGAAGGGTGGAACAGAGAAACTGGCTGATCTAAGTTTGGTGTGCTTAGATGAAGCTGTGTTTCTGAAATTGTGTTTAGATATTCTTGGATAAATGTGTTTTATGTGCACATTTTTCAGTATTTTCTTGACAAGTAACTTGCAGCCTGTGCAAAGAGCTGCTGTTAAATTGCGGACTTTACTGGCATTGCTTGTGCTATCAAAGTGAGATTGGGAATTGCTTTGTTCTTCAGGTACCTGCAGCATCCCAAGTCCAGGACCTGGAGAGCCTGTGAGTACTCCTAGTAGCAGCTTTTCAGGTTCCTGCTGATAACGTGCATTCAGTACTGGCATTTACCTTCAATTGGAATTTGTGACTTTGGTTTCAAGAATTTTATGGGCTCTGCTAAAACAAGCTATTAGTGCTGATGGACACACAGCAGCCAGCGTGTCTGCTGCTGCCTGTAAGAGCAAGCTGGTGCGCCTGAGCTGCAGCATCCATGCACTTTGTGGAAGTGAATGATCGCCCAGGGCTCTGCTAACCAGTGAAACTGCTGCTCCTCCTTGTGCCTAGTGATAAATTATCCTTCTGTTTAGCATGTTTAAAGTAGCTTGGATTTAAGTACTTGCAGTTGAGCCAGTAAAAGCAATGAATAGCTTGCCATTTCCAGTCGGAGATGCAATAACCAGTTTTCCAGCTCCTGCTTTATGAAGAGATGCTGCCAGAGTTCCCTCTGCTTTGTCTGGCTGCTCTAAGTCAGAGACAGGCTACATGTGGTTGTGCCAAAAGGGACTCTGTCTTCTGTGCAGCTGTTGTAAAGTGCTGCCCTCCAAGCAGGGCTCCTGCGCAGCCTGCACGTGGTGCCTGAGGCTCACCTTTGGGAGCCTGTGTCTGGCACTGCCTTCAGAGCCAGCTGGCTTGCAGCACTTGCCCAGGTAATCAATTGCTCCTCTCCCACTTCTGCTCTGGATGCTGTTGAGATCAGTCATGACTAAACTTGTTAGCTGATTGACACCTGAAATGGCTGCTTGCTTCAGGCCAGTTCTTAGCAGGTAAGTGTTTGCAGTACACGTGCCCACAGCTGGCTTGTGTTGCTGTTAGTCTTCTTGGTTTAAAGCCATATTCTAATGATTTCTTCTCCATGTGGCTGCTTATTATATAAAGCACACAGAACTTACTTGTTTTCTGCTCCTGAAAACTGTTCCAGCTAGTGTCTGTCCCTTTTTAGTGTCAATTTGTATTTTAACCCCTTATTCTTGTTTTTCTAAAATAACTCTGCAGGCTGAAAGAGGAAGAAGAACAAATCAAGAAGTTGAAAACTGTATTGGAGGAAAAAGAGAGAGAGATTGCAAGCCAAGTAAGACAACTACAGGTAAGCTTTCAATGGAAGTGTCTGGAGTGCGCATATTGCGTGTGTCTAACTATGTGTACATAAATGTAAACATTGTCTCTTTCCTTTAAACAGGATATGCAAAATGAAAACGAATCTTTCAAAGCTCAAATTCAAGAGTTGAAACAGGAGAACTGCAAGCAGGTACAGCTTCCAGTTGCACTGTTACTGAGCAAAGTCAAAGGGAATTGCAGTGGCCTGTGTGGACATATGGAAAACCAGTAGCTGCGTTAACCGTGCAAATCCAGGGACGACTTCAGGGCTGAGTTGCACTAAGCCAGCTCTTCTGGCTGTTGCGTGTCTGTCGGTTCCTACCTCCCTTTACTGTGTGGGTTTGCACCCTTGTGCTCTTTCTTATGCCTCCTGCGTTCTTGTCTAGCTTTCCACCCCTATCTTTACATGCTGTAGCACAGCCAGGGTGCTTCTGGCCAAAGGAGGCTGGGCAGGACTCCCCTGGAGGCCAGGAGTGCTGCTGATCAGTGCTGCAGTGATACCTGATGAACGAGGCACATCGTGCTCTGAGTCACTCTTTGCTGATCTGCTCCTGATGAGTTTCTGTTCTGTTTGTAGGCATCTCTGGCTGTCCAGAGCGAGGAGCTTCTGCAAGTGTGAGTACTGCCAGAAGTTGGGTGCAACAGAGAAGTGCTTGATTTCACTTAGTGCTTGGAGAGTTTAGCAGGTGAAATAAATGCCAAATGTACAATGGCTGCTTGTGAGAATAGGCCAGTAAAAAACAAAACACAAAAACAAGTGGAAAAAATCAATAACAGACAACTTTGGTATCTATTAAAACCTGAATGTAAAGATTCTGCTTACAGAAACAATTCTTAGCTTGGGTCTTCTGCAGGCGGTGGTGCTGTAGGTGTTGTGGCCATGGTGTAAGCAAGCCACGATCGATTTGATTTCAGGTGCATGCCAACTCAGCTGTATGTTGAAAAATTAAATGTGGGTGCTTCAAGTAAAGGTAGCAAGCATTTTTTTCTTTAAACCTCAGCCATATAGAGGCTCATGAAATCATTTGGTAGAAATCTCTTCTCGGGGTAAAGGGATGCTCTAACACTGAGATGAGGCGCGCTGAAGAGCTGTGAAGGTAATGCCATGCCAGCTTATACTGCGCAACACAAATTGCCACTGTCACACGTTCTGCTGGCTGAATTATTTTTTTCTTTTAAGTGATTTAAATTGTAGACTAGGTGCTTGAAAAGGAATGCTCTTATCCAGCAGACGGTGCCTGTTCTGTGGTGGTGCACTAGCGTGGGCTGGCTGCGTTGTCCTCGTCTGGCGCGTTGCCTTTCGGTGGCCTTGATAACTGCGTTGCTGATGCCTGCTGCAAGCAAACAGCAGGCTCACAAAGGGCTTCGCTCCGGCAGCCCGCAGTTCAGAGCAGTTGGAAGCAAGCGGGAATGCCAAGTGGTGAGAGCAATTTTTCAAAGAGGGTGTACTGCTAGAAGAGGAGGCAAGTTAGCATATGCGACAGGACAGTGCTGCTTCGCTCTAGTTTCATAAATGTCTCCTGACTTGCTTCTGATTCTTTTTTGCTAATTCAGGGTTGCAGGGAAAGAGAAGGAAATTGCCAGTCTCCAAAACGAGCTCGCCTGCCAGAGAAATGCTTTTGAGCAACAGAGGAAAAAGAACAATGTAAGGAAATTCTTCCCCCTCTTGCTTCAAAAAAGAAAACAGCAGCCTTCCCCCAAACCTTCCTCCTCTCAATGCCTAGGGTGTCCTGCTAAGAAAATATTTCTAACAGTTGTCCACCGTATTGATTCCCCTGGACACTTTTTTTTTTTTTCCTTGGGAGTGAATAAGCATTCCTCACTGCTCCAAGTTTTGCCAGCTTTGTGACTGCTTGCTGAATTGATGAGAGGGAGGATGCTGGCTGGAGGACGCATCCTGCAGGAAGTGCTCAGCCTTGGATTCAGCCTTGTTAGCCCTGTTCAGAAACAAGGCCTTTCCCAGGGGGTTTGGGGTGGGAGGATGAAAGGGCTGCGCTCTGACCGAGCCCTGTGCGTGTGTGGGTACATGGGAGGAGCGTTACCTTCAGGGCTCTCAGATCTAGGCTAATCCTGATCTGTGGGAGGCCAGGATGGCAGCCACTGACAGCACCACGAGGGGTGTTCGTGGGTGGAAGGAAGGAGATTGCATCTTCCACTGGAGATCTCTGAAATACCTGCGTGTAACACATGACCTGTGGAGGGCCAGAGGATGGCATCTTTAAATTCCATGGAAGAAAGCTGTGAAAACACAGGGTTTTTAGTTCACTTTACTCTCTCTCTGCTTGATAGCCGGTAAAACCTACTGAATGCTACTCAATATGGCTTAGTGCTTGAAAGTGAGACATTATAAGGAACACACACAAGGAAAATACCAAGGAGGTTGCTTTTGAAAAAGTAGCATTGCTTAAGAGCTGACATAAATGGCTGGGTCTTCTCAGGAGGCAGATGAGCTGGCAAGGTAGAATGTGTGCTCCTTTCCAGGGAAGCTGCAGGTTCTTAGTACCATGGTGCAGGCAGAAACCTGGTTGCTGGTAAAGGCAGACCATGCCTGTAAGTCCCAGGTTGCCACATGGCAGTTTCATCCAATTTTGTTTGCCAACCTGTGAAACAGCTCTTAGGGCAGGCAGGCAAAGTGGGCGAGTGGTGAAGTAAAGCAGGTGTATGTATCTGCAAGGACTTGGACGCCTTTTGGAACCAGTCCTTTGCTGAAGCTGATTGCTCTGAGGGTGGGAAAAGAAACGGTTAAAATACAAAATCCAAGTCCCAAGCAATCTCTTCCCCACGAGGCCCGCTGTCCTTCCTAGAGAGGCACTGCCTTTCTGTAAGAGCTCTGAGCCTCGTAACTGCCACGCCTTGTGGAGTACACGTTTGACGACCTCGCCAAGAAAGATGCCGGCACGCAGCACGGCTCTGCCTTGCTTCTGTGCTGCGCCGGGGCCTGCTCACCCCTGCTGGAAGCCCAAAGCCTTGCAGGAGGGCAATGGTGAGCGACCCAGGTATTTTTTCGGGCTCATGCAGTGAGCTGAGACCCGCAGACTGGTGTTTTACAGTCTGCCCTGGCTCAGTAGGTTTGTGCAGAGGCATCGGGATCTGCGCCGTTAGCTCTGGTTGCACGATCAGGGGCGTAAATGTGCACACCTCCATGTGTATCTGGGTCCATGCTGGGTTCTGCACTGCGACATGCCTAACACTCTGTTGTGTAATCTGTGGTTTGGTGTCTGTGTTCCTCACTACTTTTGGAAACTTCCCTCTTTCTTCTCACAAGTGCAGTCAAAGTGTGGGGTCACCAGCGCTGTAGCGATGTGCTCTGCAGTCCAGTAGCACTGGGATCAGTTCTGGATGTGGGGGCATGTTGGGAAGAAATTGGCATTTTTCCCGTTTTCATTGGGACTCTTTGAACATGACACTTGTTTTTGCTAGTGTATGTCATCGTAACCAGCATTAAAATGCAAATGGTGGAGTGTAATGCAAAATATATCTCTGAAGTGAAAGTGGAAACGGTTTAAATATTGGCTGAACTGAAATGATTCTTTCTAAAAATGATTAGGACCTTCGGGAGAAAAACTGGAAAGCAATGGAGGCATTGGCATCAACTGAAAAATTGCTGCAGGACAAAGTGAACAAGACTGCCAAGGTTGTAATGTTAACTGCAAGAAACGATGCGTTAAGCTAGAAGCAGATCTGCAGCTGGTTTATTTAAATGGAATGGAGGCGTTTAACTTTTACTGCAGTTTAAATATAGTCTGTTCTGAGTGATCATTCATATACTCTCACCTCTGCTTCTTCCTGTCGTCTTCAGGTTTCTTTTACTTTTTTTTTGTCCTTAATTTGTGGGCATGCTGACTTTTGATTTGTTTGCATAATTGTTAGAGCTGTCGTGAATCACTTGGTGAGGAGCTCTGGGATAAAAACTGTGCTGGGGAGCAGCCTGCTTTCATCTGCTGGGCTTTCTCTGTGCTTGAATAAATTGATTGGCCCCATGTAGAATTAGAACTAGATTATTATTTAAAAACCTGGGAACTTCTCAGGAAAACTGTGTCACCACAGTTGTGAATTTCCTCCCTGAAACTATTTGAAGCTTGACAGGGCCTGTCAGACCCAATCCTTAAACTGACACGGGGCATGAATTGCTCTGGAAGGAGCTTGCATTTCTTATGAGCCTGCCTTGGTGCTAATTGTCGCTGTGCAGAATTCAAAAAAGCATCAAAATAACTTTAAAAACACAAGGCAGGTAGCCAGAAACAGAAGAGCTCTGGTTCGGGACCGTGTGTCTGTGTTTCCGCGGCGCTCCTTGCTCAGCCCTGTGCTCGGAGGATCTGTGTACCTGCTTTTTGCTGTGTGCCGCTGCCTGCCTGCTTTCTCTTGCAGTCTGAAGACTCCGTTAAGCCGCCGTTTGCCACTTCATGGGTGTTTTCCAAATTGCTGGGAACTGATGCACCTAGCAGTGCCCGGTGTGTCTGCTGTCCGCTGCTGTCTCTGGATCCCAGCCTACTAGTGCCAACTGCTCTCTTCCTCGAGCAGAGGAACTCGGAGCAGTCAAAGGAAAAGACAAACCAAATGCTAGCGAGAAACGTTTGCTGGAAGCTGCCTTTGTGCAGGGGTTAGGCTTCTGCCTTTGGAAGTCAGCGGGAGCCTGGCTGAGCAGCGGTGTGTGGCTAAATAAACCCATCTGCCACGAGCACAGCAAGCAAACGTCCTGTGGCCGGGCCACTTCTAGTGTCAAACATTGTGAAGGAGGGATGGATCTGTCAAGCCCCTTTGGCTCCGTGCATTTTTTTTTTTTTTTTGCTTGCGAAGCAAAAAATCTGAAGGTTTTCACACAGCTCTAATAATTATTTCCCATTTCATCTGACTTGGGGAAGGAGGATGTAAGGTCTCCCTGTTACGGACTTAAAAGTAATGTTTAGAGGATAGTCTTGCTTTCTTGGCCTGGTTCAAATGTGCATTAACACAAAGTTTACTTGGACTTTAATTCTCCATTTTTGATGTGATGATACTTTATGGTGATTTTTTCCTCCTAAAGTTGTTTAAAAAAAAATATGGGTTTTTTTAAGGCTTGACTGACCAAACTCCTTGGTTTTGAGGTTGCTCAGCTTACTGGAGTGGAAGTGTTGGTGTGATCTATGGATCCAGTCACTCAGCACAATGTAGCTCGTGTTGTGAACAAGTGAGTGATGGTGTAAATACTGCACCAACAGGCTGGGCTGGAGGAGATCTGTACAGAAATAAAAAAAAAAAAAAAAAAAAAAAAAGAAAAAAAAAAAAAAAAAAAAAAAAAAAAAAAAGCTTAAAAGCACAAACAAATGCAGAGGCCACATTCTGAAGCAATTTGCAGTCAATTTCTGAAGAAATTTACTGGTGATTTTATAGACTGTAGAGCCTTCCTCAGTTAAAGCCACCCTTCTAGGTTAAACAAGTTACTCTAGGTTTAGGAGAGGCTATTGCCACGTCGGTGGAGCATGTTGCCCGGTTTCACGTGAGCTCTTTCCTTGACTTAGGAGAAGCAGCAGCACCTGGAAGCTGCCGAGGTGGAGACACGAGAACTGCTCCAGAAGCTGTTCCCTAATGTCTCGCTTCCTGCCAACGTGGTAAGAGAAGTGGCTCTGTGCCCTGCTGCTGGGGAGCTGGGGTCCCCACTGCCCTGGCAGTCTGCGGTGTGTCCCCACAGTCTCCTTCTCCCAGGGGTTTTCCAGTGGGAAGTGAGTGCTTTCTGCTGGGGAGGTGTGTGCAGAGAGGCAAAGCTAAGCTATCTTGAAGACTGTTTTTACCCCCCCTGCTTTTTTTTTTTTTTTTTTTTTGGCAGAATCACAGAATGGCTTGGGTGGGAAGGGACACAGCCAGCTCAGGCTGCCCAGGGCCCACCCAGCCTGGCCTGGAGCACCCCCAGGGATGGGGCACCCACAGCTGCTCTGGGCAGCCTGGGCCAGGGCCTCACTGCCTCTGGGTGAAGAATTTCCCCCTCACATCTCACCTAAATCTCTTTTAGCTGAGAACCATTCCCTTGTGTTCTACCGCTATCAGTCTCTTTCTTTTAATCTTCCCAATATCCATTTCACCTGCCTGTTATGGGGTTTGTGTGATTTCTAACATGTAGAGGTTTAAAATACATTTAAAAGTATTCTCAAATGTCCTAACATTAGTATTGCGACGAACTAAAAAGTCTTCAAATTGACTGTTCCTGTATGGTTATAAAGCATACAGTGCTTATATTCCTATAATTCCTATAGTATATATATTCCTATATTCCTAGTGAGGTCCCCAGAATTCTGTGGCAAGTGTCTGCTTTAACTGTTCAGGGATTTTTGGAAAAAAATTCCTTAGGTCTTGTCACTCTTATCGTAGAGCCCTGACACTTTCAGAGAGGCTCTTGTGACCCAGTTGTATTTCAGTGCTTCCAAGCCCCTTGAACTGTCTGTCTCTTAACCCCATGCTTCTGGATTGCTGCCTGTTGGCTCTCAGCTGTTACAGCACAGGGCAACCAAGCAGTGTCAGGCAGTTGGTTAGCTCCTGGGACCTGGGGGACTGAAACACTGCTCCATAATCCTGCAGCTGGGGGACAAATGTCCCTGAGATAACTTTGAGGTTACTCGTGGCTCTAACTGAACGCATTTCCCAACAGAGCCATAGCGAGTGGATATGTGGATTTGAAAAGATGGCTAAAGAATATTTGAGAGGGGCTTCAGGATCTGAAGATGTCAAGGTGAGCACAAACAGCGGACAGCTTTTCCTTGTGCGTGGCGTGGTGTATTTTGTACAAGTCTTGCAAATTGTGCTCTGGATTGTGGAATTCAGGTTGGTGAGCAGGTGATAAGAGAACTGTTTTGTAGTCGTATATTGGAAATTCATTTCCATCTTTGAAAAGGACCTTGTGGAGCTGTGAAAACGTGAGTCAAAATCCCTGGTCCTTTTAGCAAGGTTTGTATTCAGGCAACTTGGAGTTGTTGCGGTGACTTCTGTAACGGCTGTGATTGAGGAGGTGAGCGCTGCACATGCTGTTGGCATCCTTGCATGGGTTGGAAAGACAGAGCTGCCGGTGTCTGTTGCTGTTTGAAGTGGGATAATTAATAGAAGTCAAACCTATCAGCTGAGATGTGACCCTGCTGGTCTCTTTTCCCCTCTGACAGGTTATGGAGCAGAAGCTGAAGGAGGCTGAGGAGATGCACGTGCTGCTGCAACTGGAATGTGAGAAGTACAAATCGGTTCTGGCGGAGACGGTAAGCGGGACGCCTGGCTGCCTGTGCCCTGGGATGCTGTAAGCTGCCTTTCCTCTGCTGTAATCTTTCAAACCACGCTCTTTTTAGGAGGGGATTTTACAAAGGCTACAGAGGAGCGTGGAAGAAGAAGAAAGCAAATGGAAGATAAAAGTTGAGGAATCACAAAAGGAACTTAAACAGGTATATCTGAAGATCTGCTTTTCACAACAGTCGGGCAATTTCTGCTTGAAGTAGCAGAGGGTTTTTGAGAGCTGCAAAGGCTGGTGGAGAACAGCCCTGGCTGCCTGGTTTGATGTGTGCATGACCAGTGGATGAAAAAGGGGAGGTCTGCAACCAGGATGATAGGAGCTACCCGTCCTTATAGCAGCAGGACTCGTGGTGCTATGATACTTTGTGTTATGCTAAGACCTTTATTTTTCTGAGGAACGTCTTTTCATTTAAAAAAAAAAAAAAGGCAGAGGAACTGATGTCTCTAGATTTGTATGGCTGTTCCTGTTGCCATCGTCAGAGCAGCCAGAACAGAAGTACAGGACAGATAAGAGGTCTTTGAGCATTACAGCAAATCTGTCACAGTCCTTTGCAGGTGTTGCAGGGAGCAAATGGCACATAGGAATATTAATGCTGACGACACAGGAAGCCAAAGAGTTGGAGTAAGTGTGTCCCATTAGAGTGCCCAGGAGAATAATTTCTCTTATCCTGGCAACTCACAATGTATCTGTTCAATGTCTTTTTCCCAAGTCCATTTCTGAACAGATAAAGATTCCTTGTGTCAAAGGTTTAAATGTCGTATAAGCAAGTTTTTTTTTGTTTTTGAAGCTTTTAATCCATTATGGTCAAGTAATGACTACTGAGATTGCCTGCAAAGCTTTTCTTTTTAGGAGGGCTGTGTTGCTAGCACAAGTGGCAAGAAAAAAGTCTTTTATGTTTCTTTCCTCATCTGGAGTTAAAGTAGGTCAAACTGGTGTTCTTTTCTTTTTAAAAGAAGCAGAAATACTTCAGAAATAACTTAGCAAATTTGGGCTGCCAGAGTATGAGCCTGAAGCAAACATGTAGATGACTTAAACCTTGAGTTTGAGGGGCTTATAAAAGACTGTCAGAGTTTGAACTGTGGATGTGCTACCATCTGCTGCTCTTAGGCAGTCTCTAATAAGGCTAAAGATGTGAGGTTTGCTGCGTGTGTTTCACGAGTGGAGGCTGCCTTCCCTGGTCAGTGACTGGGAAAGGTATTTCCCTTACCATGACTAGTGGACAGCTGGCTTCTTCCTTACATTGCAAACCTTTCAGGCACCTGGGCTCTGAATGCGTGTCAGTCAACTTCTCATGTTGGGAGAATGTAGGAAAAGCATTATAACAGAGGCTCAGTATATGGAATCATTTGAGTGAGCGTCTTACCTTATTCTGCCACTGATTTTCATCATCCCTAATGCTTTTAAATCACAGAAGCAAGCCTGTGTGTGTAGGGAGGGTTTGTCTTAAATCAACACAACTGAACGATGCATTTGTCTGTCTTGAAACCTGCAGATGCGCTCTTCGGTCGTCTCTTTGGAGCACGAGGTAGAGAGGCTAAAAGAAGAGATCAAAGAAGTCGAAAATGTACGTGCAGGTGGTTTTCTCTTTGAAGGTTTTTGTTAGTCAAAATGTGATTTTAATCTTGTGCTGTGAATCTGAATTCACCAGGACTTCTCTCCTGCAAGTAGCGCAGCCTGTGTTGTAGCTTAAGCTGAACCTTTTGGCCAGAGCTTTCAAGAAGCACAGATGCAGAGTGCTGGAAGTTGTTCTGTTGTACTTCAGTCCTCATCCCCTGGACTGAGTCTCTGGAAAGTGAGACCCTTTCCTTGGGAGACCAAGCAGTTTGCCAACAAGCAGGTGTATCAGAGTAATTTTGGGTTTGATTCTTTTTTTTAAAAATCTTTTTATTTGTCTCTTTTTGAAGTCTAGCAGTTTAATCTGTGCTGTGCAGTCGCTGGATTTGATATGGTCTCTAAATGTCAAGGAGTACTTGATAGAAATTTATAGCTAATAGTAGATTAAGAAAATGATGCTGTAAGAAAGACATTGAAAGCATTTGTTTTAACTCTGTTTTTCTGTTTCTAGCTTAAAAAAGAGAGAGAACATTTGGAAAGTGAACTAGAAAAGGCAGAAATAGAGCGATCTACTTATGTTTCAGAAGTCAGAGAGGTAAACATAACTGACCAAACTGTCCTTTTCCTTTTGTTCGGCTACCAGCTGGCTGGCAAACTAATCTAATGCTTAGCCCCCGCGGCTGAGGAGTTTGTATGCTTGTGACCTTAGGGTAGAGCGACACACTAATAGCTGAGCAGAAGACAAGTGGGCATCCTAAGGAGACAAATCCTAAAACTCTAAACTTCATTTCAGCTCAAAGATCTGTTGACTGAATTGCAGAAAAAACTTGATGATTCATATTCTGAAGCAGTAAGACAGAATGAAGAGTTAAATTTGGTAAGAAGCTCGTTCTCCGCTGGGCACAAACCAGGCTCCCAGCATCCTCATGAAGCGGAGACTTTATTCCAAATCCTGTCTGTTCTGCTAACCCCTTCAGCTTGATATTTTTGTCCATTGCAATCATTTGTGTAGTCCGACTCTTACAATTTGTCTCTTTCTCTGCTCCTAACAATAGCATGTCTGGTTCTCAAGACTTGTTCCAAAGTCTTTAAGACTTTTACCTGAACCTCCCTGAGGATGAACTTTACGGTGTGGAACTATATGTAACTGCAAACACAACGTGCTTGGAGCAACTGATGTTTTGCTCTTACCCCTTTGATGTGAGGAGTATTCTCTGGTTGTTTTTTCCAGAGTTTTTGAGGATGCACCTGTGATATCCATGCTCTGACTGGGCAGAGGCTTTTCCATCCTTCAGTGAACATACACAGATGGGTCCGAAGCAGTGTTAGATTAATTCAGAGTACCCAGCCATTCAGCAGCTGGCATCTGATGTGGCTGAATAACTGCTCTGCCCTGTGGGATACCCCATGTGCAGCATCTTTGGCTGGAAATGCTGTCCAGCCAATAATGCTCCTGTTCCAGGCTTTCTCAGAAGCAGTTGGATTACCTGAGGCAGACCTAGAGACCCAAAGACGAATGGTTTTCCAATTTCACTCTTTTGCTTCTCACTTATTTCAATGGCTTTATTTTTAATTTTTTTGGAGGCTGCAGTGGTCAGATCCTTCCTCTGCTTGTGTTTGAAGAACACTTTCCTTGTGCTTCTGAACCAGAATCAGGGATGGTTGTTTCTGCCACCATGTCTTTGGGTTGTAGAGTAGTGGATGGGATAACCTGTCACTGCAGGCTGAGCTGCTGATCTCACCAGGGTACTCCCAGTAATGTAACTGGGTTAAAATAGTCAATAAATAAAAATAAAAACCTCACGATCTACTGAAGTTTAATCGTATGCTCGGCAAGTCTAGCAGAGCACTCATTAACATCCTGCCTCAGCAACCAAAGCCTCTCATTTTTAAAGCAAGGGAAATGGGAATTGAATGCGTATCTTAAACTTAATCAGCAAACACTAACCTCTTGAATATGAGAGGCAACAATCTATTATGTTCTGCAACAACAAAAGCTTAAAAAGCTGGGCTCCCTGCTAGGGCAGCTTGATTCTGCAATCTGATGATGCTGTGCTGGTTGGAGTGTGAGGAGGTGGTGAGCAAGTGACACAGGAATGCTGTCCAGTCTGTGTGAGGTTTTGTTTTTTTTTTTTTGCTTCTTGGTTTTGCTCTGGCAGGAGGCTGAGGAGTGGAAATGATGGGATTTCAAAATCATATGCCATTTATTTATGGGGTGAGCAAGGAGACAAGCAGGTGCTGCAGAGGAGCTCAAATTGCTTCCTCAAACTGCAGAAAAAACAGCATCCACTCGTGCAGGTGCTCCAAAGGGCATGAGGCTTCCTTGCATGAGACAAACACAACGCAGAGGTTTGGAACTGGTGAGAATTTGGTGCTCCTGGCAGCCTGGTGCTCACTTCTTTAGTCCCCTGCTGGCTGCCGAGGAGACTGACAGCCGGAGCAATGCACATCAGCACAGCACGCTTCAGAGCCACAAATCCCACAAAACTGCAGCTCAAGCTTCTTGTTAGTGTTCCTGCTTGAGGCTCAAGCCTTAAGTGCAGTGGCTGCTTCTGGGTGCCATGTTGAAGAGCAATCGGAAATATTTTTTTAAAGAAATACATTTGTATCCTTTCTCTGGAAGGCTGTGTTTTAAGGGCAACCAGTACAAAGTATTCATCTCTCTTGACTGAAATAGTTTCACTTTTTTGGACTGAATCTAAACACCATCGACAACTTAATACACCCCTGTCAGTGATTCATCCCTTGATCTGACATTTGCAGACTGGTTAAGTCAACATAGTTGTAAGGAGTGGTGCTTTATTAGGATGACAAGCAGAGGGTTTTTTAATTAATTCAGCAGTGAAGTGACTGTTTAGCCTGAATTAGGAAGGTGACAGTCAGCATTTTGGCATATTTGCTGTGAATTGGCTTGTGCAGGAGTGCTCGAGAGGGTTCTGTACTCTCAGTATTGCTAACAGTCGTACTGGCAGTACAGCTTAAAAGCGAAGACCGCTTGTAATGAAGCTGATCCCAGTCATGTCTTTTCTGTAGTTTCCATTCTTCACGTTTACCTTTACAGATGGAATCTCTCTTCCTTGACTGTCCTTGTAAACCTCATCATACATGTTGACTAATCCAGTGTGCGCAGTAATTGTTAGTGATCTTACTCCCTTCGCAGTCAGTGTGCACTGGGGTAGTCCAGGGGAAAGACTAATGCATCTGTGTTTGTGCCTGGGGGAAACTGATTTTCTTTGTTGCTGTTTTGCAGCTGAAAACGCAGTTAAGTGAAACACTATCCAAACTCAAAGCTGATCAAAACGAGAGGCAGAAGGTAGCTGGTGACTTGTCCAAGGTGAGCAGAGACCCTTAACAGTTGCAGGTCTCAATGTTACTGGAGCCCTTACAATCTGCAGTTCTGCAGTGCTGGAAAATGCGGTGGTTCTAGGGGCTCGAGCTGCCTGCCTGGGGTGTTCCACTGCAGGTGGCTGAGGCTGTGGGTATAAGAGCTTGTGCAAGATATTTATGTGCCTTTTGAAATGGTAAAAATGCAGCAGACAGCTTTGTTTCATTGCCCTTCTTGTCCATGATAATCCAAGTAATTCTTTATTTTAAGAAACCTGGCCTAATAAAATCCCGTCCCACAGCCCAACACCCACATCTCAGCCTGAAGCTTTTAAATCCAGACTCGAATGGCAGTGGTTGCAAGTTGGCTCACGAGCCATCTGCCCATTTGCACGTGGTTACAAATTGGCTACAGCCCAGGAGACTGCACATCTTTCAGGTTAGCTCTGTGCAAGCTTGATGAGACAAGCAGGTGTGTTACCTCTGCTTCTCTGCAGTGGTTGTTCTTGCAAGATGGATTGGAGTGGGAAATCTTTAAGCATGTGAGGTCTCAGTGCTGTCTGTCACCCCAGAAATGAATTTCTCGTGGGTTAACTGATAAATGGAGACAAGAACAGCCTGCAGAGAAGCTGAGGTCTGGCTCTAGGATCTACAACACCTTGTTCCATCTGCGATGCTGCTTTCTCAGCCACAAGTAGACCATGAAACTGGGAAGGAATACACAAGCTTTGAATGAAGACCGCTAGTGCGCTGGGATTAACAGCAACCCTTACAGGCATCTTTTACAGCTGTCCTGTCAGTGGTGGGCCGGTGGGCGGCACACAGGGTCAGTGGTGGCCTTGGTGGCCTGGCAGTGTGTCTGTTCGTGAAAGCCAGGTCCTTGTCACAGGGGACAGCCTGAAAAGAAGGGTTAGTGAAACATTAAACGCCTCCGTGCCATCTCCCAGTGCCTCTGGTAGGACAGGCACCAGGTGATCACACAAGCGCTGCCAGGAGTTGAGAGACAAAGGAGATGTCGTGCTGTGATGGCGTTTAAAACGTTTTGCTCAGGACAGTTCTGCAGGATGTAGAAATATGAGGTGAGCTGTGCTGATGCCCCTGGTTGAGGGTGAACTCTGTGTAAGTGCAGATCAGTGATCAGGCTTTTGGAGCCCTGCCTGTGCAGCTACTCTCACATGGAAAGAAAAAAAGCGATTTTTTTTTTTGTCTAATAGTTTGACATGAGACTATTAAAGTTTCCCCATAGAATTGGTCTAAAATGCAGGCAAGCTGACATGCAGCGTACTCATCGTAAGAAGACGTGTCAATCTTGGCAAATATTTTGGTCCCCTGAGCAAATCTGGCATAAAACACATTTCCTGCTCAACAATGGTTTCCTGTGTCTCTAGTGCTGTTCCTGGAGAGATGGGTTCAGTTCTCAGCCTTTGCTAATTGTTGCCTCTCCTGTTTTTTTTTCTTTTTTCCTTCTTTTCCACACCTTGCAGGCCCAGGAGTCCTTGGCATCTCTTGAGAGAGAAATTGGAAAAGTTGTTGGGGATGCCAACGTTATTGAAAACAGCGATGTTCGCACAGAGTCGGTGAGTGATTCTCTTGAAGCCACACTCAGGGCCAGCACAGATTTCACGTGCAGCATATGAAGTTTGGGAAGTTAGGTCTAGCTTAGGAGCAAGACGAGTGATTTTGATAGGAAGATTAAGGCTCGATGAGATCTCCTGTCCTGCAGCTTGTCACAGCAGCATCCTGGAGCTGTATCCCAGGGGTACCGATGTCTTTCAAAGCACTGGGAGCTCCACTGTCATCTGGATGGTGACCTCCTTCCCATGACTCAAATTTGCAAGGAGGAAGGGGAGTGACCCTGGACATGAGATCTGGGCTTTCCAAGGGTTGTTGGTTTGGCTTGGGCAAAAGTGGGGAGAGTTCAGGGAAGTTCCCCAGACTTGTCCCTTCAAGAAGGGAAGCTAAAAATAAATCTGCTGATCGCTAAATAAGCTTAAAATACTAACTGTTGAGTTGGCATATGTAATACCAAAGGAAGACTGCAGTCGTGAGTGCCCTGGAAAAGTCTCTTGCCAGAACCTTGACCCTTCTGGTTCTCTGCAGCTGTGGGCAGGAGCCTGCCATTAGCCAGGGGCAGGTGCCTGGCTCCTGGGAATTCGTGCTGGCCTTGGCGTGGTCCTGCAGCACTGTCTGAGTGTCAGTAAGCACCAAACTCGAGCACTGCCTTGTGCTGTGGGTGGGTGACTCCAGACTGAAGGTGTGTTTAGGTCCTCCAGTAGTGGGACTGCAGTTGCAAGATCTGGAGTTGGAGGAACTCTGAGGTGGCCTTTTCTCATGCTGGCGGGTAATTTCCTGTGCCTGTGGGTTACTGTTTGCACGGGTGACTGCTGAAAAGCTCCCGTGGCTGGTGCTCCCAGGTCACTGGCCCTAGAAGGACACCGCCTGTGGGAGTGCCTGAGTCCTGGTTTCCTAACAGGGCTTCTGCATCTCTGGAAACAAGAGCTTTAACCTCAGCTTCAAAATGGCTCCAGAAGAGCTTTCCAGTGGGCAGCTGGGGAAGGGTAAAGCAGATGTCTTCCCAGCACGTCTTACACTGCTAAGTGATGTCAGTGGAACTCATCACTTGTTTCCTCCTGATGGATAGAGGGGAAGGAAGTGCTGTCATGGGAAGGGGAGAGGAGCACTTGCTGATGGGCAGATAATTTATATCGACTCCTTTTAGCCACTGAAAAACGTCGCTCCCTCAACTGGGAGAGGAAGCTAGGAGTCCTCTAAGGAGTGCTGTAGAGCAGCCTTTGTAGTCATTAGCAGAAATGAAATGGCTTTTCCGGAGCGATTGGTCATCGACCCCTTGTGTTGTGGGCTTACCGCGCCAGGGCCAGAGCTGCAGCTGGGCTTGTGAAACCCCTGATGTCCCAACCCTGTGAGCTGGTTTCCTGGAAGGGATGCGGCTCTGCTGAGCCCTCTCCTGTGCTGGCAGCGGACGGTGGCAGTGGGTTGCTCCGTGTCCCTGTCTGCAGCAGGATGCAGAGGAGGAGCCCTCCTCAGGTCAGTGGCGAACTGTTGACTCTCTGCCATGCCATTCTGACCTGCCTTTGGGCTTGATGCGAGGGACTGCCCAACCTGCAGAAAAGGCAGGTGCGAAGCCCGAGGCAGAGCTAATGAGGGAAATCCCTTGTCCTGCCCTTTCCCCTCTTCGTGGAGCTCACCAGAGTGGTGATGCCATCAG
This sequence comes from Alectura lathami, assembly GCA_013399715.1. Lineage (NCBI taxonomy): Eukaryota > Metazoa > Chordata > Aves > Galliformes > Megapodiidae > Alectura > Alectura lathami. The sequence continues at coordinate 102,821 of VXAV01006943.1, read as the reverse complement.
CCATGGCACTTCATGGCTGGTCACACCAGCCAGGTGTCTTTAGATGTGCCCTGCTATGGCCAAAGTAGGTTAGTTTGGGTTTTAATCATTTTTTTTTTTTTTAGCCTTGCATAACCCCTCTGGGTCATGTATTGCTGCGCTGTAGCTGTGTGGGAACACTGTGGAGCCCTATCCAGGTTTCCTCCACAATATTTATTGCCTTATTCTGAAGAGGAATGTGGAAAAACAGTCCTAATAAACCTGTAATTAAGCCTTCATTAGTAAAAATATGTTAATTGTCTAAATGCTGCTGTAAACAGGTAGCCATTGGCAGAGGCTGAAATTAGAACATTATCTGCTTCCCTAAGCCCTTCTTGCTGCTTTTTTTTTTTTTGGGGAAGAAAAAAAGCTGTCTCCCCAGAAGCCTAAAAACCTAGCTTAAAATAGCTCTTAGATTAAAAAAGAAAGTCTTCCAGCCACTTCCACCTAGCAACAGTGACTTTTTTTAAGAGAGACCTGAAAACACATGCTTGCAAATGAGCATATTTGTTCCTTCTGGGTGCTGGAACCAGCCCACAAAATTGAGAAATGATGCTTGCGCAAACCCTCAAACACACAGAATGTGTTTTCTTTAGACTTCTTTTCTTTCTATTTAAAAATAGACCATTTGGGTTTTCTAATCAGCTTCCTTGTCACTTATGGGACTAGATGATGACTAAAGGCTGCCTTTTAGTATGCTTTAAGGAAGTCGTTTATATTCAGCAGCTTTCTTAGGCAGTAAACTTATTTTGAGGATTATATGCAATCTAATGGGCTTTCTTCCCCGAATCTGTGTGAAACCCTTCATCCTTGAACACTGAAAATGCCTTACACGTAGGGCACGGTGGGGATGAGTCTGGCAGTTTGGGTGCGTGTTGGAAGGGGGACGTCTGATTTGTAGACATACCCAGGAGATCATAGAATCCCAGGATGGTTGGGCTGGAAGGGACCCCAAAGCCCCCCCAGCCTAAATCTCCCCTCTTTTAGTTTAAAACCATTCCCCCTGTCCTGTCCTGGTCTGCCCATGTCACAGTCGCTCTCCTCTTGGTTCTCAGCCCCCTTCAGGCACTGAAGGCCGCAGTGAGGTCTCCCCGGAGCCTTCTCTCCCCCAGGCTGAACACCCCCAGCCCCCTCACCCTGTCCCCACAGCAGAGGGGCTGCAGCCCCTGAGCATCCCCTTGGCCTCTTCTGGCCCCGCTCCAACAGCCCCACGTCCTCCTGTGCTGGGGGCAGCACTGCGGGGGGGGCCTCAAAGAGATCTTCCAGACCCTTATCTAGGGAGTTTTGGGGAATGTGTGTAAGCATCAGTGAGCTTAACAGCAGAAGGCAATTGTTGCTTCAACATCCTGGTCATAGCTACTGGGGCATGAGATTGGAGGGGCTCCTGTGGCCAGCCCTCTTCCTCTCTTCCCCAAATTCCAAAGGTGTTCCCCTTTTAGTCCCAGGTAGCCTGGAGCTGGGGCAGAGCACCAGCCCTCTAACAGCCGTGGGTTAACAGAAGCTGCTGTGGGGCTGTGATGAGCCCAAACCCATCAGAGCTGGTCAGGATTTGGCCCCAAGGCCAGGCTGGGTGGGCCCTGGGCAGCCTGAGCTGGTGGGGGGCAGCCAGCCCCCGGCAGGGGTTGGGGCTGGGGGGGCTTTGGGGTCCCTTCCAAGCCAACCGTGCTGTGATTAGCAAAGCTACAAAATAGTAGGGAGGAGGAGGAAGAAGCAAACAAAGGTGAGAAGAGCACTGAGGGCTGAGAGGGAGCGGAAAGGCTCCCTCATCGCCTCCGCCTGCGGTGGCTCCTGTGCTGGTGCACACGTGGGCACGCGCACGCAGTCCCATACCCAGCGCTGTCGCCCCGTGCCGTGGTTCCCTCATTTGTAGGGATGCTAATTGCGTTTGCCTCTCTGCTTCCGTCAGTCCGTAGGAGATTGCTAAGTGAATTCTCAGCCTTGACAGAGCTGATTTTCTACTTTAATAAGGGTAAAACGGGTTAAAGCTACTCTGATACAGATTCCCAACGATTTTTAGAGTAGAAAAATGTTTACCAGTCGCACGCAAGGAAGAGCTTTGCAATAGATTGCTTTGTTCTCTTGCCTGAGCCCAGAGTAGTTCCTGTAATGGTGCAGGTGGTTGAGTTTGATTTACTGCCCTCTCTGCGTTACAGCGAGTCTAGCCGCGTTCCCAGCCAAATGGGAGCTGGGAAGTGGCCCTCTCTGAACTTGCTCTAATTTCCCCGAAACCCTAGGGAGAGATTTGCAGCAGCACTATGCATCAGTCTCCTTCTGGTAGGGAAGCGGCTTTCAGCTGGAGCGGAGCTGGCTGGGGCCGAGCGCTCGCAGCGCGTTCGCGTCGGGAGTTTTGGGTGCTGCTGTGTCGCTGGCAGCGAGGCAGATTGGCTTATTTTTAGCTGATGGATTGCAAGGGAAAGCTCTCGTGCACGTCTGCCTCGGGAGCTGGACGGGGAGCGGTAGCGGGCGGGGCGGATGCGGAGTTCTTTGTGTGCCTCTGAAGGAGGTAATCAATAAAGGTAATAAAGTGGGGATTACAGCGGCGTTAGCGCAGCACGGCTGGCTCCGGGGAGAGGGGCAGGCAGGAAGGGGGGAGGCCACTTAGCTGCGGTGCTTCCCTATTCATGTGAAGCTGCTGAGCTCCTTTTTTAAAAAAAAAAAAAAGAAAAAGGCAGAAAAGAAAAAAGTGATCTGTGTGTTCATTTTGGAGCAAGAAGCCAGTTTTCCAGCTCTGGCTAGCTTGCTCTCTTTCATTTCTCCGTGCTGACTGTGCAGGGGCTGCTCTGTGAAGTCCCTGTCCGTGCCCAGGTGCCGCCAGCAAGCAGGTGGGGGCCCGGAGCAGAGCGGGAAGCTGGGGACCAGCAGAGGACAGCGGGCAGCAGCCGTGTCCCGGTGTGCCCAGCTGGGGGTGAGGGGGGAGAGGCTGGCTCTTCCCAGTGGGTTTGTCAGGGCTCACAGCTGGAGCTGCCCTGCGCTCGGTTACCACGCAGTGCTGAGGGCATGATCCCAGAGGGCAGCAGGCTTGCAGGGACGCGGCGGCAACTTGGCACCCGCTGTCTGAGGCTGGCTTGGCTGGGGTTAGCAGCACAGCGTCTGGATGCAGGGAGTAAACGCGGTCCCGTGGGAGCCGGGGGTCAGCAATGCTCTCACCGATGTTGGGCGCACACAGGTGATTCCTTGGAATAGGAAATGGCTTCTTGCCTTTGAACAATGTTCTCTTTAAATGTGGCTGTAACCCTCTGACTTACAGGAATTGTTCCCATCTGTGCAAGGAGTTGTAATTTTATATGGAGGAGCTAATTCTAGACTTTCTTGGTAATTAGATTGCAAATGAGTTTTTAATGATTTTTTTTTCCTTCTTCCAGGAGTTGACTGATAAAAGACTAAATGTGGCAGTGAATCTTAACCAGGATGTAGGTCATCTCAAGAAGCTGCTTGTGTCAGTAAGCCAGCTGCTGTCAAAGGGACGAGAACACTACCAGCTAGTAGGTGGGTGCGGCGGGGCAGGGATGCTGCCCCGTGGTGGTGCCGGGCCCTTGTTCAGATTTAGCAAGCCAGGCGTTAAAACCTGAACCTTCCCCACCTGCGCTGTGTCAAAAGCTGCTGGTAGGCACCAGATTTGTCGCTCTCTGGATGCAGGTTGCGGTTGGCTGGGACTAACCTCGCATCCGTGCCCCTCGTGGTCTGGGCACGCAACTCTTTACCCCTTCCAAAACTGCAGGCGTGAGCTGTTGGGTGTGGAGTGCTCCCTTTGGGAACTGCGGGGCTCACGTGCTGTTCTGTCTTTCCCTTGCAGAATGAAGTCACGGGGGAATCGCTAATTTGAGGATAGCAGAAGGCATTGTATTATATTTTGCCAAATTAAAGCCTTATTTATGTTTTCACCCTTTCTACTTCGTCAGAAACACTGAACAGAGTTTTGTCTTTTCTAATCCTTGTTAGACTACTGATTTAAAGAAAAAACCCAACTCTGTAGACACCTCCAGAGTTTAGTTTTGTAATAAAAGAAAACCTGTTTGGATAATTAGACCTTTACATTCCTGGAGAGACAGTAAACATGTAACCTTTTATCTTATTTTGCTCAGTAAAACTTGTTCAGAAAACTCCAATGTCGCAAAGTCACCAATGGGATATAACATTTTAATACTGATGTTGTACACTGTTTTACTTAAATACATTTTTGGGATTAGCTGCCTCTGACTTCAACCTCAAGTAAACACTTTTTTTTTTTTTTTGTTGCTAATGTAATCAGTTTTTGTAATGGTGTCAGCAAATAAAGGGATGCTATTATTCAAGGTGTTTCTGTGCTTTTCATTGAACTCAGTGGGCTCAGGTGAGATTCCCACCTCTGCCCTCCCTAAACCAAGCATCAGGCTGTGCTCGGTGTACTTCTCCCCGGGCAGAGCAGGCGGCAGAGGTGGCACAAGCTTGAAAAGAGACAAAGTGGGGTGCTTAAGGGGGGCAGTTAGAAACACAAGCCTGTGTGGCAAAGCGAGCACTTGTGGGAGAATCCGGCCCCTCCCTGGCCAGCAGCAGTGTGTCCCCAGACCTGCCTCCTGGGTGGGAGTCTGCATGGGAAGGAGCTGTTGTCCCTGGAACAAACCTGGGAGGTCTCAGGGATGAGACAGGGTTTGCTCTGGGGGTGTGAGAGTTCAGGTGTTCCTCCTCCACACCGGGGTTTTAAAGTGCACATCTTAAAGGCACCCTTCAGTTCTGCGTGAGAGTCTTAAATAAGCGAAGTGAGACATTCTTGCTGAGCTTTGGCTAATGCTTGGGGATTAGTTGGGGGGCAAAGTGAATTAATTCTAGAGGTGAAATGGTTCAGACTGCTCACCTTGAGTGTTTCACATTCTACCTTTGTGCTTTGGTTAATGTTTTGTTCTTTTGGCACCCAGTCAAGACCAGATGGAAGGCAGAGACGTTTCATCCTTACAAGGGCTCAGTGGATTCCTGGGCGGTGCAAGTCCTGGGAGAGCTACGGAATAGCTCAGAAGAGGGAGAGGAAACTGAAACCTGTATTTCTGAGCGAAAGCTGCCTCTCACTGCCTGCAGTTGAAACCTCTGCTCCCTGCGTGCCTCGGAGTGTGTATGCACTGCTGGCTGGGGAGCAGGCAGGCGGGCACCAGTGGATTCCCTCCGCCGTGGCTTTCCTTCCCTGAGTTCAGCCTCGGGCAGTTGCCTGTTTGCCTGCTTGGATGTGGGAAGGTGATGGGCAGTGAGAAGCAGGTTGCATCGGTACCAAGTGGGGCAGGGCTGATTCCCCACATCTCTTTGGAGGTGACCTGCTCCCAGACACTGTGCCACCCAGCCGCGGGGCTGCAGCTTGGCACAGGCAATGAAAACTGGGATCCCCGGGTGAAGCGAGGTCCCATCTTCCCCAAAAAGATTGGCTTGCAGAATGCCGCTGGTGCCTCACGCGAGAAGAAACACTCCTGGAAGCGGTGGAGAGCACACCCTGACATTCTCCAGGCCCTTGAATTTCTCAGCAGGGTTAAAAGAGCCGTGCTCTGGGGCCCTAAAATTCGAGGGCTTGGAAACCGGGCGGGNTGGCGGACGCCGAGCTGGAGGCAGCGCAGCCCCCGGGGCTCGGGGTTTTCCACCGCGCTTCGCTCCCGGAGAAGCCGCGGCGCTGGGCGGCTTCGGGGCGGCTCTGCTCCCTCGGTCTTCGTCGACCTCTGCGGGGTGGGAAGGAGGAAGGCAGGGAAGGCTCTCGGCTGTGGCTGAAGGCTCTCGGCCGGGGCTCGTCCTCCCGGGGCTGCTGCTGGGTGCGCTCGGCCCGTGGCTCGCTCAGCTGTTTGTAGACGCGATTTTAAAAAAAGCAAACCTCATGCAACTTTCATCCGACCCCGAACAATTTTGCCGTGAAAGCAGTTGGCGGGGGTGCTGCGGTGCTCGGTGCCAGCCCGGTCCCGCGTTCCCCTCTCTCAGTGCCTGACCCTGGCCCTGCTTTTGCAGCCTGCTGTGAATTCCCTTGATGCTGGGGGCATCTGCAGCTGGACATTGCAGCATCTGTTTCATTTATTAATTTATTATTTATTTATTTATTTTTATTTTGTGGAGGATGCAAAACTCAAAGGCAGGAATGAGGAAGTTGCCCTTGTGTTTTTTACTCCAGGATGAGGCTCCTGTTTTTTTTTATAAAGAAAAGTCAGTTGAAGACAATAGTAAATGAAAAATGATTCTGCCAAAAGAAGTCAGTCCCCCCCCCAGCCCTTCAAAAAAATTGAATTCCTGTGTTTCGGTCGGAAGAGGAAGAAAAAAGTTAGTGTTTCTTTTTCTCCTCCTTCCCATCAAATGTTCTTTCTAGGAAAGAAAACAAAATGCCTCCCTTCCGAAATACCCGCAGTGATGATTTACAGCAGCGTGGGACCAGTTCTGCCAAACCACCGGACCCAGCAGCAGCGAGCATTTTCCCTTCTAAGCCTGTCCTCGTCCTTCCCAGGTTGACAGATGTCCTGCTGCCAACAGCCCGCTGTCGCCTGCATCTACACGACAAATTGCTTTTAAAATTTTCTTCATTTTTCTGCAGCCCCTTGTGTCTGGGGCTCTCCCGAGGCCCCTGCTCTGGGGCACGTGCCTCGGTCCCCGCCATGCTGGGGTGCTGGTGGGTTTGGTTTTGGCTCCTGCATCTGCAACATGACCTGCACGTGGGCTCCTTGGAGGCTTTGCTTGTCTTCCTGCAGGGCTGCTGCTATTTTTGGAGCTGTCGCACCTAAAAGTACATTTTTAGGCTCTCGGGGAAGCTGGCTCTGCCTTTGTGTCGTTGAGGAGCTAATTAAACTGGTGGGAAATGCGGGCTTTTGCATAGGGCCTGCTCGCTACTGCTGAAGATTTTTTTTTTTTCCTGCTTTTTGTGATTTTCCTTGTTGATATTTCAGCCTCGGCCCTGTGAGCAGGGTTGGCTGCAACCCCTGCAGTGCGCAGCTGGGTGAGGGATGGGCCAGGGCAGTGGCTTGGGATGACAAATGGCATCCTGCCCACATCCAGAGAGCTGGAGTTGGTACCCTGCTCAGACGTGCCGGGGGGCTCGCTGGGCTTTTGCTCTCCGGGCTCATCAGCAATTCCTAGTGCTGAGAAATTCAGCCTTAGGTGCAGCCACCGGTCCAGCTTGTGTCGCTGCAGGGCCAAAGTGACGAGGTGGCTCAGGAAACGTGCGGATGTGGCTCTCAGGGACATGGTTCGGTGGGCACGGTGCTGATGGGTTGACGGTTGGACCAGGTGATCCTAGAGGACTTTTCCAACCTTAATGATTCTATGCATGGGGGCACGGCGAGTTTTGGAGCCTCTGCCCTCATGGACTTGGAGGATGCATTTGGATAAAACGCTGCTCACCTCCCCAGCCCTGCTTAAGGCTCAGAGAGGGAACAGCCCAGACCATTCCATGCAGCACGCTCGTGACGTCCTTGGAGACCTGATCTCCTGCTTAGGCAAATTGGCTCGTCCTAATCCAGCCCGATGGAGAGCAACCTGAGCCGTGTGGGGCACAGGGGTGTTGTTCCTCCAGGTCAATAAATATTTCAGGAGCAGAGCGAGCGTGTTTGTGTCACCAGCACCCATCCCAGCTGATCATCGTTATTTCAGTTAGCTGAGGACACACAACAGCCGAAATAAAGCAGCAGATCCTTGTTGTGCTGGATGGGGGACGTCGCTGCTTCCCATCTTGGGGCCGATGTTTTAGGTTTTGCTTAAAAATGTAAGGTGTGGGCATGTGGGGGAAGGGGTGCTGGGGGTTCGTAGAGGGACAGGCAGGTGCCCATCCTCTGCAAGGAAACAATCGCCACGCTGGGAGCGGGGGAACTGCTCTCAGCACCCTGGGTGATGCTGGTCTCGTTGTAGGTTTCCTTCTTCTCCCCCTGCTCCCCTGCTCTGATTAAAGTCTGCCCTTACTGTCTGCTCCCGGGCTGCATAATGTGCACACCGTGCACCCTGTGAATCGAGCGATGGGCACCTGGCGGAGCTGAGGGGATGGATCTGATGAAAGCAGCAAAGATCAGCAGCCACGGAGACTTTGAATTGCTGCTTCCTGATGTTATCCTGTGTTTCCCACTCATTTACTTTCTCCCACTTTCATCATTTTTTCTTCCACAAACCAACAAACAAAAAAAACAAACAAACAAACTCCTGCACAAGGCTTTCACCCCGTTGCTGCGAGGCAGTGTGCACCCTTTGTGGCTTCTGCCCTGGGCTCTGCAGGAGTGGGCTCTGGGACTACAGGGACGGGCTTGTGGGGCTGCAGCTCTGTGTTGTCCTCTTGTGGGCAAAGCAGGAGCCTGAAGGGGAAGGGGAAGCATTGCCTCCAGCGCTCCTCTTCTGAGGGTGCTAGGCTCCGGAGGAGGAGGTGGTGGTGGAATGACTCATCCGTCTAGCAGGTCGCTTCTCGCCCTTCAGCGCTGCTCCCACGCAGGAAGGTGGTTTTCCTCCTTCCTTATCAGGGCAAACAATGCAGCTTGTCTAGCTGCTCCTGCAGCCTGAAGCACCAGCTGCTTTCAGGGATGCCTTCAGTGTGGGCAGGTCTGGATCCTTCAGTAGGGCACCCTGGTCCCTGTGCCACCGCACAGCTCTGTGTCCAGGGAGATCTGTACTTTGGTGCTTCACCTGGGGGAAAAAGGCTTTGCAGGTGGCAGGGGGACATCCCCAGCCCCCCCAGCCCTAGCCCCTCACAGCATCTCCTATAGCTGCTGGCACAGGGCAGAGCCCTGGGGCAGAGCAGAGTCGTAGTGATGCTCCGAGGTGAGCTGCAGCACGGGATTTCCTGAGCTGCGTGGGGTCTCCATGTGTTCAGTGACCATCCCTGATCCCATCCATTTCCAGCACCCCTGGAGTCTGTGTAACCAACTGTGCAGTTGGTGTCCTGCAGCAAGGACCGAACGCCTGCCCTTGTAGGGCTTCATCACGAAATCCTGCGCAGCCCTTCGTCCTGCCTTTTCAACCCCAAATGTGAACAAAGCTCTTACAGCCTTGTTCCAGAAATTCCTGGTGTGTTTCAGCCCCTCCTGGGAACTGGTTTTGTGTTGATGCAGGTGACCCATGGCAGAGCTGTCCTTGGTGTGGGGCTGGGGGACACCACAGATGCGATGAGGGTTGCGAGGTGCCTCTGATGGAAACACGAGTCATGCACGACCGCAGCAAGCTGGATGTCTTCCTGCTCAGGATAACCTGAGAGATGCTGCTGTCCCTTGTTTTCCCATGTTTCTCTCAGCTGCTTCCTTGGTGGAGCCCCAGTTCGGCAGGAGTTTCCCCAAGTGTGAAGGCAACGGTGCTGCTCCCAGCCCCACGCAGTGGGTGCTGCTGGGTCTTCATGTACAGTGGGTGCTGATGCAGCTCCTGGTGTCTTTTAGGGCCAGCCATAGGATGGGGAGGGCTTGAGGGAGCTGGCAGCGGGTGGGCATCAGGGTCTCGGTCCCGCTGCCTGGGGTGTGCGTGCGCTCTGCCCATGGAGGGCTGGGGTGGGAGGCGGCGTTGGTGCATGGGGGTGGGCACCCAGCCCTCTTCCATCTCCTCCTCTGCCCCCAGCCCTAACACTGAGCAGAAGGAATCTCAGCAGGATCCGTCCCGTGCTGATGGAACAGCCTTCGGGGTGATGGCTCCAAATCCAGGCTCGTCGGTAAGAAGTGGGTTTCCTGGCTGGGGCTGGGTACGACCCCAACCCTGCTCCTTGAATCCAGCTCTGCAGGAGCCTGGCAGCAACCAGGCTGATTTTTCAGCATGAGTGGGAGGTGACCTCGCCGGTGACATTTTGAAATTAAAACGAAGCTGCCCGCCCACGCTCATGCGGTTGAGCCCAGTGCAGGGAGAGCGTGAGCTGCACTGTCTGTCCATCCATCCATCTGTCCGTGTGCTCACCACTCTTCCTCCATCCCCTCCATCCTCCAGCTCTGCTGTGTTAGGGAAGCTCAGCGCCGATATCGCTCTCTGGATATATTTTTTTCTGGCTGCGTCTAAAGTGTAGCCCGAACTAAAAGCCCATTGTAGCAAATAGTAAGCTTCTTGTGCGGCATCCCCGAATAGGAGGGGTGTTATCCCGTCCCCATGACAACCAGCATTTGAATTAAGAGCCGTCTACTCAGAACAATTTGCCATCACATGGTTAGGAGGAAACACTTTGAAACCCTTGTAGTCATTTCAATAGGCTTGATTGTTAGCGGCTCCCAAACTTAATCATTAACGGGGCTCTGCAACACATAATTACTGTGCTTCGCATTTTTCTGCCCCGCACGTGACCGGCGCGGTCCAGGGACACAGGACGTGGTAGCTGCTAGTGATACCATTGGCACAGAAATACGTTGGTGGTTTGGGTTTTTATTGCTGGTGACTTTTTTACGTCCCAAGTCGAGGGTGCAGCCATTCTGCATCCCACGGGAAGAGCACCTTGGGGTGGCCACAGTGGGACCTGGGCGTAGCGCTTGGTGGGAGCAGCGGGACTGTGCTCCTCCAGCCCCATTGCCTCAGGCCGGCAGCAGCTGGTGCCCCCTGGCCCTGCAGTAATGTGATTTGCATTGTGCAGAGCGCGTGGCCATCACCTCATTTGCAATTTCTGCGCCTGCCACATGTCCTCCCCGAAACGACGCGGCTTAACGGGGCGTTACAATGGAAGGTGCCCAGCCGGCGGGACTGGGCAGAGAAATGAAACCTTCCTCCAGGCAGAACAGGCTTCAAAAGGCACCTTCAATCTGTGCTTACATGGGTAAGACTTTCCCGTCCCTCTTTGGCTGCAAGAGCAGCCGGGGTCAGTGGGTCGGTGACACCACCGTCACCCTCCTGTGCCACCATCCAGCAGGTGACGTGGCTGCATTGGCACCGGCCATGGGCTGTAATGGAAGTTACGGAGTCATGATAGAAGACTGCAGAGGATTAAAGATTTCCTCAACTTTGGAAAAGCTCAGAAAATTGGTGGGGAATGAGTAGAGGATGGAGTCATCCTGCCTCCTCCCAGGCGGTGGGAAGAGCGAGGATGGGGCGGGCTGATGCTGTTAGAGCAGCGTCGCTGCTGGGTGCTGACAGCAGCAGTTAATTGCTTAATAACCAGAGCAGAAGTGACGACGGTGCTCACTCACCCCAGGCCATGCTCATCCCTGAGCATCACCTTCCCCAGAGAGCAGTTCCCCAAATGGCTCAGCCGCACAGAGCCAAATCCGACCCAGGAGAGCGTGGAAATGAGGGGGCTGGTGTTGCAGGAGCTTCCAGGCTTTAATCCACTAAACCCTGGTCCTACAGTGGGCTGAGCAGTCCTGACTGCTGGTGATACCCAGCCGGGGAGGAGGAGGGCTGCAGGGCAGCTCGGTGTAGGCATATCCCATGTCTGCGTGTTGCAAAACATCCTGGGGAAGGGGGAAAGGGAGGCGGTGAAGTGTTTTAAGAGCAATAAAACATTAATGGCACTGTGCTGGTATGGAGGCAGAGATATTATTCCTCCAACAGAGGTCCAACTGTGGTTGTTTTGTGTGTTTGAGTGAAGAATAATGGGGTTTTACAAGCAGGCTTCAAAAGGGAAGCAGGGGCACTGCGAACTCCCGAACAGCGCAGACAGCAGCTTTTCAGATGCAGCCGCCTAATTTTGCAGCACTTTTGTTCTCCGCTCCTAGAAAGAGCTGTGGTGGCTTTTATTTTTGAGTGGAAAGCATAGGAGGAAGTCACAGAAAAAAAAAAAAAAAATACACAAAAACCTCTCTGCAGCAGGCGTTTAGGATGGGAGCAGCTCGTGCCCCTGGGCTGGTGGGCGAGCTCCAAACCCTGTGGCTGAAGCATCTCCCCGGGTAACAACGTGATTTCGGTGTGAAAAGGGCGTTTGAGGGTCCCTGCCCTTTCTGCCCTCCTTGCCAGTTACATGTTCACCTGTGGGATCTCTTCCGTGCACATTTTTGTTTTCCTGATTCACGCTTTCTAGGTGCATGTGACCTGTGTGAGCGCTGAGGTCAGTGCTGGGACAGACATGGGGCTCACTTGAAATAAGGTAAGTTTGGAAATATTCTGAGATAAGACGTTATCTATTTATTTACTTATTCATTAGGAACGGGAGGGAAATTTGAAACCAACCCAAGTTTTGCACCAACATCCCTGTCTGGCCGAAATCCCGAATCCCAGCTCTGCGGCACCCACGTGCTTTGTTACGAGCTATGTGTGCCTTACTCTCACATTTCATTTTTCACGGACTTTTCACGTTGTACCTACAAGTTTTCCCTATGCTCCCACACAAGAAACAATATAAAAAAATAAACCTAGTGCAGTGCCTGCGCTGACATTTCAGATCTCCCATCCAACGGGGCACCAAGAGCCCCGAGCCTGTTCTGAGTTATTAGAGCCACAAAGCTGCCCCTGGCACGCGTGTCTCTTCCTCTTTTCCGGGCACCCAACACTTTCAACACGTTCAGGTTCACGGGGGGCAGAGCACACGCACACAGCACCGCTGTTGTTGTGCGCAGAGGTCAGCCGGGGTGAGCAGCCTGCTGGTTTCTTCGCCCCAGCAGATAAGGGGAAGGGAAGTTGGTAGTTGTGTTCCTGCAACAACCTCGTCACGTCGGAAAACAGCACATGGAAAAATCCCACGTTTCCAAAGGTGCCCCTCTGCCCTGAAGCTGCACTGCAGTCGTTTTGCGCGCAGGAGCTGGTGTTGTAGGAGCCCCTCCGCACCACGCACTGCGGGAATGCCGCAGCTCTGCCCAGGGGGTGGCTCTGTCTGCCCCGAGGTATCGGTGGTTGGAGGGGTCTGGGTGGGGAGCAGACGCTGTGTGGTGGCCTTGCCCTCTGTGTTGTGCCGTGCGTCCTTTGCCCCAACTCTCTTTGTCCTTCAAACCCCAGCCTTGAGCCAAGCGCACCCACACCTTTTTTTTTGCTTTTTTTTTTTTTTAATTATTATTATTATTATTTTTTTGTAGGAGGTATCAAGTTCAATGAGATTTGTGTGGTTTCCAATGCCATCCACCGCTCCCTCTGCCCCATCCCATGGCGTCCCATTTGCTCCAGGGTTGGCATGGCCTTGGTGGCCAACGTTGGGTCTTGGCTGAGGTCGGTTCCCCCTGGGTCTCTGGTCTCACTGCTTAAGGGCTGCCCAGACCCCTGCAGGTTTGTCCTCAAAGACAGAGCTCAGGCCACGCTCAGAGGTTACCTGAGTGTGGGCCTTTGGCGCTGAGTGCCCAAATTCCTCTAAAGCAAAACCTTGGAGCCTGTTTGGTTGGTGCAGAACACAGTCCTGTGTGCTGGGGCAAGTGGTGGCTTGGAGATGACATGAGGTTTCAGATTTGGAGTTTGCAGTGGTGTGGGAAGGAGAAATGGAGATCTGCACCAATATTGGCACATTGGCGGTGACAGCACCCTGCTGGAGGGGCAGGATGGCACTTTTTGTTGTGAATGGAGCTTGCACAAACTGAGCGGGACTCTGTGTGTGCGTGTGTGTTGCTGGTGCTACCGGGTGGGTGACAAGGAGAGGGTGGCATCTGGGCATCCTTCTGCATCTCCTGGCCATCAGCTGGTCCCTGTCTCCCAGCCTTGGCTTTCCCTTGTCCCAGGGCCGTCCCAAGCCCTGCACGAGGCTGCGCTCAGACGATAAGGGCCTATTGTATCGTCTTAATACGGTGCCAATCCGGGAGTTAGCCGGGATTTTTTGGAGCACCTCTGCTGCTCGCCCTGATGCAGGGTCCTGAGTTCCCTCTGCTAATCTCCCCCAGGCACCCAGTGTATTTTCTGGGTAACGCACATAAGCAGGTTGCAGAGAATTCACGTGAATAAGCAGCTCACTCTGCGGCTTCATTAAGTCACAGCAATTTGAGCTCTGCTATTGTCTGTCCTTTGGACCCTACCCAGGAGGATTTTTAGCATGAATTGACTTTGGGTTTGGGGTCCCAGGGGCTGCTCCAGCTCTCAGGTAGGATCCCACTCCTCCTGCACTTCTGCTCCGTAGAAGCACGTTTTGCTCCTTGTGTCCCTCCACAATCAGACTGTTAAGGTGAATAATTGCTGTGGAAAGTTTCTGTTTGTGGAAAGATGTTGAAGTAGATAACAAACTGCTCGCTGGCTGCTGAGCCTGGAAAACCTCCCCAATTTGCACAACGCAGGCACGGAGAAGTGTGCTCAGATATGAGCACCCACATGGGGAGGGCCAGGTGTGGGTGGGGTGGGGGCACACTCTGGGGCCATTCTGTGCCCTTAGCTTGTCCCTAGGCACATACTAGGGAAAGAAACTCACGGGTGCCTCCTGCCGCCCCCCAGCCATAAATCAGGCTGCGCTGGATCAGTGTCCCACAGACAGGGGCCTTTCCCTCGTATTTATTCCCAAGGTCATGGGAGACACTGGTGATTTACCTGGACACAAGCAGCCTTGTACAAACAAAGCTATAAATACTGCCTGCTTCAAAAACATTAGCAGGGGCTCATTCCCCCACAGGAAAATTTGCTGTGTGGTTCTCAAGTTGGCCTCGTGTCCTAGCAGAGCCGGGGTTCTGCTGCCGTGTGGCATCTGGGCATGGTCCCAGCAAGGGCAGGGGCACAAAATCCCATTTAATTTGCAGATGAAGCTCAGCCGCTTTAGGGAAAGGCCCTGTCTCTCTCCTAGGGATGCACTTTCTTGCATGCACTGTGTATATCAGTAGCTCTTTTTGGGCAAATTGCTTTGTTCTGTGTTAGGAGCAGGCATCGAGCCCCATTTAGGGGCGCTGGGGTGATGCTGGCTCAGCAGCATTGCCCACCACCGTCCCTGCCAGAGCCAGCTGTCTGCTGTGCCACAAGTGAAAGCCAGGACCTCACTGTGCCAGCTGCTCAGCCAGCTGTGCTCCACCTCTGAGGAGCTGAGGAGAAAGGCTGAATTTGTCCTCAGTTACCCCAGTGTGACCCTGTGGGGGCTCCAATGACATTTCAGTGGCTTCAGCAGTGGGGTGGTGGTGGGGGGATGTAGTGCGAAGTCATAGAACCATGCAACAAGTGCACCAGGCTGGGAGGGACCTCAGAAGAACATCAGGCCCAACCTTTTTGGGGAAAAGGGAGCCTAGTAGAGGTCATCCAGCTCCCTGTCCAACTGCACAGGAGTGCCAAGGAGGACATTAGGTCTGGGGTCGGGTTGGCCAAGCTGAGCCTCTTTTCCCCACTCCCTTCCTCAAACCCTTGCTCCTGCGGAGCAAAGCAGGGCGAGAAGGGGACGACGGCGTGGCGGGGCTGGGGGCCCAGCTCCCATCTGGGCTGCCTTATCACGCCCCGCACAGCCTCCCGTGTCACATTGGGATGTAAATCGCATTAATTGAATTCACTTTGGCGGTGCTTTTGGGAGCAGACAACGACCGAGTCAAAATCTCATTTACATACTGATAAGACACAGTTGAAAAACGATGCCTCCTAATGAATAAAATGTGTGTAACTGGTCCGGCTTGATATTAGCATTAAAGTGTTAATCACTTTGGCATACAAGTTTATAGTGCTGAGTAAATTTGTCTTCAAAGGGTCCTGAAACAGAAATCCATGTAGCCGGACTGCCATAGCAACATGTAGACATCTTCATTGTATTTCTTGGTCAGAAAGCAGGTGCCAGCTTCTAATTAAAGACTAATTTGCAATTTGTGTCCTATTCACTGTTTTCATGGGAACTTTGATGGCTGATACGGCGGTAACCAATAACCAGCAGCAGGACTTGAAAGCGGTGATGGAAATCCATCCTCCCCTGGGGCTGCTGAGCTGAGCAAGCACAGGCAGAGGAAGAGGGCCAGGGACGTGCTGTGACGTCCGCCCCTCGTCCAGGAGCTGCTGGCAGTGAGGGATGGTGGAAATCCTTGCACGGGAGTTGATGTCAGGGGCCAGCCATCATCCCTCACACAGCTCCGGCCAGCCTGGGCAGCCCTGACCCTCCCTCCTTGGGCACAGATGGAAATGGCTTCTTCCAGACTCCCAATTAGAGGATCCAGATTAACGATGCCCACAGAGGTCTCTTGTTGCAAATGTTCTCCTGCCTGACCAGCTGACCTGCTGCGTCTCGTGCTTTCCAGTCTTCCCTTTGCCTCACATCCATCTCCTCCTCTTGCTTCTAATTACAGGCTTATGAGCTCTTGACAGCGCTAATATCAAGGGTAATTAGCACAATTAGCAGCAGCAGGTCAGTGATTCATGTGTCCAGACCCACGGCGGCTGGCTGTCCCATGGAGCTGGCTGCCCTGGCAGCAGCACGTTTCAGGGGACATGGAGTATTTTGGGGTACACAGCCCTGTGTGCGAGGTGTGCATGCACTGGTGGGGGACCGATGCTCCCAGGGGCTGCTCCAGTTCCCAAAGCCCTGCTCCTGCTGCTGTGGGGCTTGGAAAGGGACCTGACGGAGCCGGTCCTCAGATCCTGGGGAAATTTAATGCTGCCTTGGATTCCTTTCAATATTGCACCCCTGGGCACTGGCTCAGGAGCTGAGACTCCAAAAAGCACAGCCCGGAGGGTGGGAAGCTGAGCAACGAGCTTCCAGCTGCAGAAGCCAAGTGCCTGCAAACCCCACTGGACCCCAGCCCAACCTCAAACTGCTGAAAGAGAAGTGAAGGACCCTCCGTGCGCCTCGCACCATCCATCAGCTTCTAGCTGGGTTGGCGTTGCTGGTAGCTCGTGTTGCAGCAGGTTCGAGGAGCAGCGATCACAGAGGGGTGTCCTGAAGGACCTTGGCAAGGGGACAGGTGGCACGGTGGGACCTGACCAGGGGGAGCAGCAGGAAGCAGTGCAGTGGTTTTGCATTGTTGCTGGTCCAGATGTATTGCCGGAGTGTCCTCGGTGTGTGCACCTGGAAGGTGCTACCATGTTTGTTTGGGGACGTGGGACAGCTGCTAACATAGGAGAGGTCACCCTGTGCCGTGTCCTTCAAAAGCAAACTGTGCACACGGGGTCATGGACCACAGTAGTGCTGGTGGAGCGGGATGCTGGGGGTCTCCAGCCCAACCTGCTCCTCAGGTTCTGCTGGTTCCTGTGGTTCCGCTGAGGGCTGAAACCCTCCAGAGAAGGAGATGCCACCCTGTTTCCTGCTCCAAAGCCTCACCACCCTCTAGCAAAGAGGTTTCTCCATGCTGCTCTGCTGGCTCTAGGGCACATGTTGATTAAAATCCTATAATCCACCATGGAATGTTCCTGCTTTTATTAAAAAAAAAAAAAAAAAAAAGGCAGTGCTTAACCCTGGTCTCCCTCTGTGTCCGCGCTGCACCCGGAGATGTTGTTCCAAATGCATCACGCACATGGCCAAAGGAGGTGGCAAACACTGAATCTTTCTGCACAAATCCCCCAAAACTCCCTCTCTATGCCTTCTTGACTTGGTTTCCAAAGTGCAAAGAGCAAACCACAGCTGGGCTGTTTATCAGCTGCTAATCACCTTCCCCAGGGCTCTGAGTCCCACTGCAGTGTCCTGGGGGTGCGATCCTCTGCTAGCACACTCTCCGTATGGAACACAGCTTAACCACACCCTGCATGGTCTCCTGAGTGTGGCATGTGGCTAAGATGCTGCAGCACCTCGCAGGAGACCTGACGGTGGGCTTGGGCTCTCCTCTTGGCTCATCTCCTGCAACCCCACTGTGATAAGGAGTTGTGCCACCAGCCCTGGCCTCCCCCAGAGCTGGTAACGGGACAGGTGGGCCATGCTAGCAGGAGCCGTGCTCATGCCAAGCTTTCATTTCAGGTTCAGGGCAGCGGTTTGAAATGTGGGTGAAGAAGCCAAGTGAGTGGGTTTGCACAGAGCTACCTGGGAGTTCTCGTGCACCGTGAATGAAGCCCCAGCTAATGGTCTGGAAAAATGGTACAGAAAAAAAGAGGGGAGTGGGTACACGGTGGTGCATATGAACCAGGATTTCATGCTTGTGCATGTGAGTCGGGATTTTAGCTGACCATTTTCTATTTGGTGCTGTTTCCAAGCAGTGCAAAAATCCTGCTGAGCTGAGGCACGTGCACTAGCAAGAGGATGCCCATTGCACATACCAAAGTCAGGGTGACAACCCCCGATAAATAGGTGTGGGTGCACTCAGATATTTGACTAAAGAGCCTGAATCAACCAAATAACTCTGGAATGTCCGAGAGGGATGGAAAAAAACAAAGAAAACCACCTAAAACTTTGTTCGCATAACAGGAAGCACAGCCCAGGGCTCTGTCTACCTCTGTCTATCACGGAGTGGAAAATCCTCTGCTCCAGGAACCCTCCCCGTTCCTGTCTGTGCTGGGATGTGAACGCCAAAGCTCCCCATGGGGAATATCCTGCAAACACCAACCTGGCTTCCCACCGGTGAGCCCCACATTTAAACAAGCACTGCTGCCCTTGGTCTTCAAACAGAACTGACTAGCAGAGGGCAGCTTGGAACCTGTTTGCTTCGGTCCGTGCTAAAGGTGATTTTAAGAAGCCTGTCTTGAATTATGTGCCCAGGTCATCTGGGCCATTTGAAAAGCTTTTCCCAGTGGTCTCAATGTTACTGCTGTGGCAGGGAAGGCCTGGGGTGCATGCAAGCAAAGGAGCGAGAGGAGCTACGTGACTCCTGGTGTGTCTGCCAGCTGGAGTTACGGCTTGTTCTAGCCCAAACACCACTAACCACGTGATGGATATTATCGGTGCTATTAAAATATTAAAGATCCAGAACTGTTTGAAAAACCTGTTACAGCTCTAAGCTGGGTGCTTTCATGTGGCGTTAAGAACAGGCGCTCTCTGTTCCTAGCACAAGCTGCAGCGTTTATTGGTCCTCAGAGCAATCTGCAATAGCTGGGATATGTATGAAGCCTGGGGTTTCATGGAGCTGTTCCATCCCCGAGCATTTTGGTGCACATTAAGCCTAAACCAGCGCCTGACATCTCACGATCTGTGTCTACAATCCATTACGGGCTTATGACATCAACCAACAATTAGACCCAGCTCAGCATCTCCTCCTGCTCCGCTGCCAGAGCGGAGGCTGACAGCGATGATGGCTGTGAAGGCGACAGCGTTTAACCCACCTAATTAACAGCTGTAGCTGGGAGCAGCCCGGAGGGAGGCCGGCAGCTCTGGGGAGTTGTGCTGGTGGCTGCTCTCGGGACACAACGTGTGATTTGCGAGCAGCACGCCTGGATCCCTTCCGTACGTGTTCCTCTGCTGGCCGAGGTCTTTTGTGTGCCCGCGTTTAGCAGATGTCTCCCCGCGCACAGTGAGACTCCTTCCACAATGAAGCAGTCTGCTGGCGTGACAAAAGTAACGTTTTTGCTTGAGAGCAAATATTTGCAAAATAGAGAAAAAACGGCCCCACAATGGAGTTGTGACTCACTCGGCGCCCATTTAGGCTCGTGAGGAATAATTGCTGTGTGATGCTGAGTGTGCAGTTCAAAGGCAGATGTTTTTTTTTTTATTTTTGCTGATGGGAGAATATTTGGGAATGGATGAATGTATACCCCATTAGTTTGTACAGGGTTTTTTTATGGCTTCCTTTCACTGATACGTCACAGCAGAAATAGAGCAGAGCATCTCCTTTCTGCCTGCAACAGCAACAGCAACAGCGGGGCTTCTCCCACTGCCTGGGGAAGGTTGCTGTGGTCCTGCTGCTTCTCTCAGTAAACACAGCAGGACCCCAAATAAAAATATCCTTTTAGAAGTGTGTTAAAGCACTTGGATGCTGGGTGCTCTTCCATCTGCCTCTGTCGCAGGAAGATTCAGCGCATAAATCCCTGCTCTGCCCTCTACTCTAGAGCTCCCCTCTGCAGAAGGTGGAGGACGCCTGGCCAGCAGAGGGGCAACATCTGATTTTTGCTTAAATGGGGTCCCCATGTCCTCAGTCACTTGCTGGAAAGTTTTGGGTGGTGGTTGAGTAGAAACTTGGGTTTCCAGCTTTTGTGTTTGCAAGAGAGGTGTGAGTCTTAAAATGTGATTGAGCAAATGCACCTCCCCGTGGGCTTTGGCTTTACAGAAGGATTTTAAATGAGTGGGGTGGTGAAGACCAAATAATTCCCAGCTGGAAGAAATCTGTGGGTGGCTGGGAGAGCTGGGGACACGGGTGCCTCGTGGCTCATCCTTACCATGCTGGTCCTCCTCTTGGGGTGAGGAAAATGGGGAAGATGTGTCCTCCACAGATGGGTCTCTGCTTCTGTCTGTGTTAAAACAGAGGGAAGAGGAAGGCAGGATCCTCGTGGTGAAGGCAGGCCTCTGAGCACGTCAGAGCAGTGAAATCTCCTGGTTTACGTGTTGACAGGGGGATCTTTGCTGGAAGAGCAGAATAGACCCAGAGTGCAAACATTTACCCTGCCTTGAGCAGGTTAACAGGCTCTGGCAGCCTTTGTCTTCTTTTATTTAATCCTTCAGCTTGGCTCGGCTCTTGTTTGCTAATTTGAGATGTCTTGTTAAATTTGGAGCTGTTTCTTCCCTGCCTGCACCACCTGGATATAAGGTTTTAAAAGCCAGAGGATGGGTTTGTCCCCAGTCCTTGGTCTCTCCTTGTGTGGCAGAGATCCTCACCAGTGTCCCATCCCATTCCAGCTCAGGATATTCTGGGATTCTGTGGTGCTGTGCAGGCAGAGGGACAGTGGGTGTGCGCAGAAGTTAGCAGAAATAAGTGAAGGTGGAAGGCTGAGTCCTAATACCTGGACTCAACTGAACACCACAAGCCGAGGATGTACCTGATCCTCCCAGAGGTCTGTGAGGAGTGAATTCCAGATTTGTTTTGGTTTCAGGCTGCAGTGCTTGGTCTGTTTGGAGAGGGCAGGCTCTGGGAGTGGTTTTGGGAGCAGGGAGTCTTCAGATCTCTGTAACAGCCACGAAAGGGTGGTCTGGCTTTAGGTCTCGTGTTTTATCTAGCAAGGAGAACACATCGTGGGGTTAGTCCTTGTGCCAGGCTGTTCCTAAATTCCAGGTGAGTTTAGATCTGGAGTTTCTACTGGGATCGGTCTCTGCTTTAGATTAAACTCCTGGTTTCAGGACAGCTTATTCTGAAATTTGGGCAAGTATTTCCGGCTTTGGCTCATTTCCAGTTCTGGAGAAGAACAAAGGGTTCATCCTGATGCCCACTGAAGTCTTTGATGAAATTTTGAATTCGCTTCATGCCAAGCTGGCCCATGCATGGATGGTTTTCCAGCGGGTCCGAGCTCAATTCTGTTGTCCCTTACCCCCATGTGAAGCTGAAATCGAGCCAAGGAAAGAGCAGATCTGCGGGCACAGAGCCTTCTCCAGGGATGTGTCTTGGCAAGCTGTGAAAGGCAGCACATCCAGCCCGTCCTGGGGGGCGAGCAGCCACGCTCTGTAGGCTCCAACTGCAGTCACAATTACATTAGCCCCCTTTTGTAGGCACTCACGTTGTCATCTTGGTGTCTTACTCAACACTGACAAACAAAATTCCTTCTTCCCAAGTCATGAGGGGGGCTTAAACTGAAGGGCTAATTGACTCCACTGGAGAAAGACACTTTTACAGCAATTTTTTGCTATAAAACCAGTCTAAAATAATGGGAGTCGTGAAAGGATATGCCCTAAACTATAAAATGCACTTACTGCAGTTGTATGATAAATCAGGGAAGGACTCGCTCGCTTCTTCCTAAGGTACTGCGTGCAGCTGGACAAGGAATCGAGCGAGCAGATTGATTTCTGGTGTGCAGCACGCTCCCAGCCGGGTGAAGAATTAGCACAGGTCAAATTGCTCACAAACCCCTGTCAAGGAATATATATAAGGCCAGCCTGAATGTCAGGCTAGAAAGAAGAAAACCTGAGCTTTGTAGTTCTGCTGCATTCCAGCAAGGGTGATTCCATTAGCCATATTGCTCCTTGCTCCTGCATTTGGGTGCTGCATTTTTGGCACCTTTTTTTTTTTTCCCCCCCACTTTATGAAAGGAAGCACTAGGTCTCCAGCAAGATTTTCTGCTGCAGTGTTAGGTGTCCTAGCCCCAAATGCCAAGGTCTGCAGCTCATTTCCACCTGTACTTCCAACGCTGATGCTGGTACATTCAGTGCCAGTGTTTGGTGGCTGTGATGGGGAGCAAAACAAAAAAGCTTCCGAGGAGCTGTGGGATACTGCAGCACCTGCAGCGTGGTGATGGAGAGGTTTGATCGTGGTGCGTTGAGACGTCAGGCAGCTCCTTCTCCCATCCCAGTTCCCTGCATACCAAAACATCATTTAAATAATCCTTAAATAACCCCGTGTCCCTGCAAGGGCCAGCTAAAGGGCAGGAGCTGCCTCTCCATGCCTCATGGCACCGAGATGCTCGGCTCTCAGTAATTTTCTTTCGGGTAATGCAATAGCGCGTGGAAGAGCCTATTATTGGCCAGCATCGAGAGACTCGGAGAACACTAATTGGACAAATGAGGCTCCAGGGATTTACAGACTGAGCAGATGAATATGCAGCTGGGGAAAAAAGGCAAACAAGGCTCTGAGCCGCCCTGAAGGGCACCTGGGATGGTGCTGTGCCCCAGAAAGCAAAGCAGCGCGTGGGCACAGAGCCCTTCCTGCCTAAATCCTCTCCCACTGCTGGTTCCTGAGGAGGATCTCTGCTGATTGCTTCACTGCAGGGATGCATGGGCTGCACCGTGAGCAGGCTGGAAAGCAATTTCCAGACTCCTGGTGTCCTTCCCAGCCCACGTTACCCAGCAGGGATAGAGTGCTGTTGGTCATCCACGTCGGGCACTGTGCTGGGTGAAGGCTTCCTAGCTGTTTACCTGTTCCCAGCCTATAATCTTCCCATTGGGAAGCAGGAGGGAAGAAGAGGAAAAAGCAGGAAAGCAAACGAGGAAAATTAAGATTCTTTATTTTTTCTTCCTTTTTTTT
>VXAV01006943.1:68349-80095 GCA_013399715.1 Alectura lathami | reverse complement strand
TTTTTTTTTTTTTTTTTTTTTTTTTTTTTTTTTTTGCCACCAAATATTCCATTCAAAGAACATTCTGAGCTAAGCTTTTCTCCAGTAAGTCTTTTGGAAGCTCTTCTTGCAGCTGCGGGACATCAGCCCACCCTGCTCATCCTGCCCTTCAATGAGCCCAGCCACACTGGCCAGCAAGGCAGCTCCTGCTCTGTGAAGGCAGCAACAAAGCACCATGCAGGGATGGTTCTGTGGCTCAGGGATGGTTCTGTGGCTCAGGGTGCGCTGATGGCAGCACCTCAGCTCTGTGCCATAGCTGTACCTGCCCTGTGATTTCCTATATGCACATGTAGCGGTGGGATGGCTTAAAAACATCACATTTTGACTGCTTCCAGCTGTAACTGTTTAACAGTTCACATTTTTTTTTTCCTTGACCAGCAGCCCTGGAACCATTTGGTGCACCACCACCAAAACATCGTCTGTTCTCCAACCACAAAACTCCAGGCACAAGCTCTGTTTTCTGTGTGGCTGGGTCATGCTCCATGACTAAAGGAGCTTATAAACAGGAGTGAAAACAAATTTTCACATGGGTTGACAGTGATAGGACAAGGAGGAATGGTTTTAAGCTAAAAGAGGGGAGATTTAGGTCAGGTGGGAGGAGGAAATTCTCTGCTCAGAGGCGGTGAGGCCCTGGCCCAGGCTGCCCAGAGCAGCTGTGGGTGCCCCATCCCTGGGGGTGCTCCAGGCCAGGCTGGGTGGGCCCTGGGCAGCCTGAGCTGCGGGGGGGCAGCCAGCCCCCGGCAGGATTTGGGGCTGGGGGGGCTTTGAGGTCCCTTCCAACCCAACCATGCTGTCATTCTATGACCAGAGCACAGAATTACTGCCATAAAACAAGTAATAGCACGTTGTGTTCAGTCGTCGTCTGGGGCTGATTCCTCCTGGTCCTGCAGCACTTGGGTGTAAAGCCGCAAATGCCCCTGCGAGGAAGGCCAAGAAATGATGGATAGCATCACGTAAGTTATTGCAAGCCCTTCTCATAGGGAAAAGTGCTCCTTGCTGGAGGTTGGGTGATAAATCACGGTGTTTTTCTGTAGTGCATTAGCACTTGATCTCAGAGGTCGGGCCAGAGAATAACCTTCCTGCTCTAATTGACATGCAAAGCTACCCCTGCGCGTTAATTTGGATGGGGGCTGAACTTGGAGCACTGGTGTTGAGATCAGAAAAAAGGAGAGTGGTAAATCTGCAGTAAATTGCTTGGATATTTATAGGCTCTCACATGTGATCCGTTTATTTAAAAAAAAGTGCTGCAGCCCATAGGATGGACTGGCTTTCTGCCAACAGCCCGGGTCAGAAAGTGCACAGCCTCGTCTGGCAGGAGGTGGAAATATGGGAGAGGAGCCTGCCTTCTGTGTTTGCATGGCTTTAAAAATGAATGGGTTGGTTTTGTTGTGAGAACAATCAGACTGGAGTTAAACTAGGAGGTGGATGGGTGACCCAATGCTCCCCACCTTCTTGTGCTTACAGAGGGGAAATTAGCTGGGTGAGACTTCTTCTGAAATCTGAAAAATGCAGCACTCAATAGGCTCTTTTCCTTCTCCTGGAGCCTTTGTATGCAACCAGTTAATGTTTGCATGCCTCCCTCTGCAGCCCTGATGGGCAGAAGTGTGCCAAGACAGAAGATGGCATGACTGAAAGGAGCTCTGCCTCAGGTATTCCAAAATAACTGAAGAAGTCAAAATGAGGAAAACAGAATGAAAAAGGCTGATGTAGACAGAGCTGCATCTTCCCATGTGTCTCCGTAGTTAGCTGCTCTCATTAATTATCTCTGTATCCAAGGACTTGTGAATTCCACCTATTATCTTCTCTGTATAATATTCTTAGGAGGAAGACTGCGACTAACTGATGCTGGGCTTCGTTAGCTTTGCTGGGCACTGCAGGAGTTGACCACACGCCTCTGGCCAGGCTGTGTGCAGGCTTGCAGAGGGCGAGTCCATAGGAGCAGCTATTGCAATGAGGGTGGACAGGGCAGTAACCTTTGGGGTTGGGGATTTGTTTGAACAAGAAATCTGGGACGTTTTCACCTTATTGTGGGGTGAGAATATGCTGGATTTCATTTTGAGGATGGGATGTCATGCATCCCCCTTTAGTCTTTTCAAATGCCCTTTCCATCCCAGACATCTGCATATGTCCAAGACCTGAAGCGTGGCTGTCTGCTTGACCTATTTTTCTATTTTTGACCTATTTTGCTACTTTTCTCACCCGAGTCACGTGCCACTCTGATCACATCGGGTGTGAGACACATCACGAGCCACTGCACAGAGTCAGGGCTGTGAACACCCCCTGTGTGCTTCCCTCTTTGCTTCCCCCGTTATAATTAAAACACAAGGGCGTGATTGCATCCTGGTAACCCCTGGCACTGCTGCAGCCGGCTCATGTTGGTAAACAAGGCTGCTGTGGGCAGTATTTCCTGGCAGGCTGGTGAAAAAGCAGTCTGGCTGCCTCTCCCTGTGCTACAGCACACGTATCAGCAGGCTGTTAGATGGTGACTGTGATGATGATGATGGCAATGGTTATTTTGATTGTTATTATTTTAATTATTATTATTTTGCTTATTGTTATTATTACTGCTCCTATTGCTGTTGCTGTTATAATGCTCGCAGCCTCGAGACAGGGTGCAGTCGGTGCAAGCCTGTGTGCAGAGCACAAAGGGGCTGCAGCAGCGCTGAGCAGATGCTGGGGCTGGGGCCCTGCATTTGTCTTTGAGCCCCGGGACAGCTCGTGATGGATGAGCCCTGGCTGCAGGGTACTGGCCTTCCATGCTGCCCTGAGTGTGACTTCTCGGGGTGACTTGCTCCATTGTCCTATTCTGGCCTCGGGAGGAGAACTATGACCCTGCCCTGCCAGCCCCATGTGCCTGTTTCCTCACCTATTAAAAAAAAGGCAAAGTGCAATTTTTCATCCAGCCCCCCCAGTTTCCTCGCAGCTGATGCACAGGGGAGCAGCTGGTGTGGATACACACTGATGGGACCTGGTGGGCAGTGACTGTCACCCCTGGTGGGCAGTTCAGATGACGAATTGGCTGAGGTTGGAGGGAGTCTGCTCCTGACTCCAGCAGGCCAAGATGCTGCCCAGTACCTCATTTTGGTGGCTGGGTCAGGCCCGTAACCACTCTGAACCTGTATGCAGACAGATGCACTTGTGTTAACGACCATCAGGAAGGCAATGTGCTCCACGTTTCGTATTCTAAGGTGATGTTGCCACAAAGGCATGACTTCAGATGCTATCCGATCTCAGCCAACAGCCGCTGCCTCCAGTCGTGCTCCGCCTATGGGAAATTTCTGACCCAAACTTCCAGGCTGTGGAGAATTTGCACAGTGTGGTTGCTTGACAAGCACTAAGAGCAAGGACTGCATTGCTTTCATGTCATGCATCCTGCCAGGACATGACAAAGCTTCTTAGAAGATGCTGTTTAGTTAAAACACCAGCAACTGGAATTTCTGGAAAAACGTCAGAGGTTCTCACAAACTGATTACCCCAGTCTCCCATGTTTCACACTCACAAATCTTTTGGATTTTGTTTATTGTTTAGTTTAACCTTTTGTTGAGTACATGCTATTTTGGAGCTTATTTCAGGGAATAATTATGGGCCAAGCGTGTTCATAGTTATGACTGGCTTACTTACAAATTACCCTTTAATCAACAGATTTAATATTAATTAATAATTCATAGACTGCTCTTAGGATAAAATTGCATAATAATGTCCTTGATGCAGCCCAAAGTGTCCATTGTAGATGGCATAAAATGTTAATTAGCAGGAAAATGCAGTTAGGAGAAAACTCTTTTAATTATGTAATAGGCCTCATTACAATGGGTAATCAACAATGCTTCCAAATTAGCCCACTGGTAGCATTTATCTATATATAGCAAATAAACCTTTGTTTGCAGAAACTGCATCTGAATAGTCAGCTTTGTAATTGCTTTCAGGCTGCTTTTAAGTCGTTGCGATCCCTCCCGATATTTTGGAAAGGACTGCTCTTCCCTGCCGAATGGGCCCTATGTGAGGCTTAGAGAATAATGGAGAAAATTGTTCACAAATATTTGTTCAGATATGTAAGCAAATTTCACTTTGACCTTTCACAGGACCCTCATCTGAATACTGGAGCGTTTTGCTGACAGCAGTGCCCAGAGAAAAATGTAAAGCATCGGTGCATGAATATCCCTCGAATTTCATGTTGTGCGTTAGGTCGCACGACTCACACTGGCTGCTTTGTTCATAAGTTGCATAAACCACCCCGTTGGGTGACTACAGACCAGCTCGTGTGGCCAATAGGGCCAAAACTGAACCCAGAGTTTGCACAAAACCTGGTTGGAAGTGGCTGATAAATCCAGCTTGCTTTGGAATGGAAATGGGAAGGAGCTCGGGAAGCAGGAGCCTCCGCCATAATCGCCATCCCCAGCTGAGCTGTGCAAGGCAGAGTCTGTTGAGATGGCTGTTTTGTGCCAGGGTGGCTGAAAGAGTCAAACCACCCAACGTCAAAGCCATGTCTAGATCCATGTCTAGAAGGATATTGCTGTTTCCACCTTTATTTTGAGAGCTGTCTGGACTTTTTCAGGGGTTGCTGCAGTCCTTGTTTCCCTCAAATCTCAGCCCAGTAACTACCCTGAGTATATAGATGTGGTCCGGGTAGATCCAGCTCAAACCTTTTGGGCAGGGGTGGTGGATTTATCAAGTTGTGCACTCTGTCCAGCTCGGCAAACCTTCATCTCTCACCACAAGTAATTAGTGGTGGAAATAAGGGCCTGCAGTCAGTTGCTAAGCAGTACTTACGGCTGCTGATCTTCCTTGGATGGATGGCACGAATCCTCGGGATCTGACGACCTTTACTTGTTCTCTGTGCTCCTGCTTGTAATTCTCCTTTTAATACTGTACAATACTGGTAGCTGGAGTTTATCCATGTTGTCTAACAGACGGGCACTCTGTTATTAGATTTGTTCTTGCAGACACCTAGCTATATTGGCCGAATGTAATTTATAGCCTCTACAATCTGCAGGCACAGATTTCTGCCTCCTTCGGTGTCTGGTCATTTCTATTCATTTCATCTCTGGAATCTAGTGTAATAAAATTATAAAAGGCTCTAACTCCTCAGCACTTAATCAGCTTAGCATGAGAGAATTACATCTGCAGCCCTTAGGTGTACTTTATCCTGCAAAGGAAATCGCACATTAGGAGACAATCTCATTATTTTGACTACTAAGGGTTGCATGAGTTTCTGAAGAGCCACCAAGAATACGGCAGAGTGTAGACAGGCTGCGGCTTCACTTCTAGCAGACTAAGAGCAGGAGAAGTTTCCTCTGCCAGCAAGGAAGGGCAGCCTGGACCCACAGCCAGCATACTGCATCCCTTACGAGGGTCTCCCAACGACCCAGGGTGCTAGGCAAGACGGGATCTAGAGGTAGGTAGGAACGTGCCTGGTGCAGCCACCCCTGTACCAGCACAGTCTTTTCCTCAACAAAGACATGTTGTTGCCTCCTCTCTCCTCTGTTTCTTCATCTCAGTTTCTAGAAAACTTTCTCCTGGGTTATACTCCACACACAGACCTCGGTTTCTCACCCTGGAAGAATCAGGATGTTTCGGAACACTCCCTGTACCCTACATAGGTCCATGTCTCTTACCCTGAGCCCAGCCCATGGGTCACTTCAGTCAGCATTGGCTTGGAGGGCATTGGTGGGCAGCCCTTTGCCACCACTGAGTCTGGAAAAATCACAGATTTTGCTTTAGTGGCTGTTTCTGTTGTTGTTGTTGTTTTTTCATATCCATCTGTTTTGTTTCAACCTGCAACATTTCAGCAGCTGGGGAGACAAGGTGGGCAAAGAACTCTGTATGGAAGCCGGAGGAAAAGCCAGTTTCTTCTTACGTTACCACAAAGCCACTGTGTCCCACATCTGCTCCCCAGCCCTGCCTGTGGATGGTGGAGTCTGGTGACAGCAGGATTTCCAAGCTTATTTTTGACACATCCAGATGCAGACTTACTAAGAGGAGGAGGGCAAGGAGGATCCTGAAAGGGGGAGAAAGAACCTGCTTCGTGTAGCACCTGAAATTATGGGAGCTTCACTCTCAGGTGCATCGAGGCTGGCGTTGTCCAGTCGTGCCCCTGTTGCCTCGCTGCTCTGATCCACAGGATGGCATTTCTGCTTCTCTGGGCACTGGAGTTATTTTAACAGAAAACAGCCTGCTTGTTTTCCAGCCCAAGCTGGCTCAGCCAAGCTCAGCCCCTCTAACCACAGTCTGGGCATTTATTTTTGTCCTCCAGACTTTCTGAGGCATTTCTTGGGGCTGTTTGTCTGGTTCTTGCTGGGAGTGATGGAACAGGCTAAAAATAGAGAGGATACCCAGGCTTGGGTTCATTCCTTTGAAAAATTCACTGTAGAAGCCTACACAAGGACACAGTCTTGTGTCTAGGGTCTAGGATCTCGGTGCTCAGAGCTGTGCACAGGGTTATTTGGGGCAACTTTCATCTTGCCCTCGCGTCTGACCGCAAAATATGGATTTGTAAGAAATACGGATATGTAAGAAATTCAGTTTCAGCTTCATTTCAGGCTTCAGGGGCTGATCTTGGTAGTTTATATAAATACAGAGTGAAGCCCTGTCCACCATCACACTGACTCTGGAACTTGGGGCTTTAACTGAAATATTGGCCACAACGAGAGGTGTACCTTTGAGGTTAGGTGACACCAAGTCCCATTCCCTTTGGTAACAGCAATGTTACAGGAAACTCTCAAAGCCCAGGCTTATTTTACAGCATGGAGCTGCTTGCTGCAGCACCGGAGTTCGTATGGGTCATGCCTGGAGCCAGGTGGCCGGCATCTGCTCGGGGTTTGTCACGTTATCCCCTCCTTGGGGGCAGCGGGAGCAGCCGCTCGTGTTGTTTTGTCCCTGTTAATTTGAGAATGTGTTGTTTTGCCTTCCTGAGGCGAGGCAAGTGCCCTTTGCACGCGATGGGGAGGTCTGTGATGGCTCCTGGAGGAGTTCATCCCCATCGCCAACGACCCCCCCGAGAACGCTCCGCTAATGCACAGCTGAGCTCTGCCCCGTGCACAAAACACTGGCCAACACCAATTGTGCTCGTTACTGGTTTGCTCAGCTGGCCTGGAGCCTGACCGCTGGGTACTTCAAAGATAAAGACGGTGACCTTGAATGCCCAGGGGAAGAGAAGGGAGGACAGGCCAGGACTGAGGACATGGGCCGGAACATCCCTGGGGTACCCAAATTGCCGATGACTCAGGCTTGGGTCTGTGCCGCAGCTGCCGTTCAGCCCCAGGCTGGCAAAAAGCCTGCGGAGGGCAGGTCATCGTCTGCCTGGGTGGAGTGGTTGCATAGTCAGCAGGATTAGAACCGTCGTGGGGTGATGAATTTGGCCTCGATGGGAAATCAGGAGTCATCTGGGCAGATTTTGAGCATTTCTAAATGCGCAGCCGTACTCTTCGGTTTTGTGGTGTTCTGCACTAGTAGTCAGAACCCGTAATCGCACTGCAGATTGGGCAGGGGCTGCTGTGTGTCTGGAAATCCTGGAGAAGTCTGGGGTTGCTTGGGCTGTGTAGCACCAAGAGGAGAAGGCTGAAGCTGTGGACACCCCGGATTTTGAGGAAATAGGACAGCTGAGGACAGAGCCTACGTGCACCAGCCACTCACATCAGCTGAGATCTGTCGTCTCTCTTCCAAGCTGGTTACACAGAATGCATGCTTTGTGGGCATCCAGGGACCAAAATCATCTCTAATCCTCTGTTTTCCCTTCAGACAGCTGTTCTTCACCAGGTTGTCCAACACTGGCCACCTCGATAGCAGTGATAAGGGCAGAAGCGTGAAAATGCACTGAGCTACGTGGGTCTGCTTTGACACGGATGTGCAGGGAAAGCAGACTTCTCTCCCTCCTTAACAGCAAAAACGCTGCTTGGGAGCTGTGGAAGCCGCCCTTGGGAGGCAGGTTAGGGGCATCACTTTGGGGTCTGAACTTCCTGGGAGCTCGCCTCTGCCTCAGGACTGATCATTATGCATCTCCTCTTGCTCTTTTATAGCTCATCTTTGCAGAGCTATAATTCAACCAGCATTATTATGGTCTGCTGACTGTTGCCTCCAGCATATTTCCTCCTGGAACTTGCAGCACAGCCCTGGTGCCATTATTTTTGAATGTCCTTTAAGCAGAACTGTTCACACCTCTTGATTCAATTTGCTGAGAGTCTCTTAGCATTCCCATCGCTTATCTAAACATATCATATTTCAAGGTTTATTTTGCGGTCATAAAAATTTGCTGTTGGCACTCAGGATAAAACTCTTTGCTGGATCTTAGCCTAGTAACAAATGTGTTGGATCTGGTTGGGCTGGAGAAAAGTGGGCTTTGGGAGGTCATGTGATACAGGCCTCCAAACTGGAAGGTTTCAAGCCGATCTCCCTGCTCGTGGA
Organism: Alectura lathami; assembly: GCA_013399715.1. NCBI lineage: Eukaryota > Metazoa > Chordata > Aves > Galliformes > Megapodiidae > Alectura > Alectura lathami. The sequence goes on along the minus strand of VXAV01006943.1, from coordinate 71,659 downwards.
TTTATCATTTCTGACAAAATAAACCCAGCCTGCAGCACTTTTTCTGACCAACGTGGAGCTGGCAGAGGCTGTGCCATGCCAACCCAGGGCCTTCAAGGAGCCTCTAATGAAGATACTTGAGGCAGTGGTTGAAAGTCAGCCCCTGCTCAGCTCCAGAAAAAAGGAAATGCCAAAAGCAAGGGAATACCACCCGTGCTGGCCCTGAGTGGGTGCCATCTGCAGCACCCTCTGCATAGAGAGGGGGTTGGTGACAGGAGAAGGGGGGATGTTGGGAGTGGGTGTGATGGAAAAGCAAGATGCCAGATGTGGTCGTGGCTCATAGCTGGTGGAAGTGGTCTGAGAAGGGGGGTGAGTGGCGTGGATGCAGAGGAGGAGGAGTGCTGGGCACAGCATCTAGGAAAGGTGAAAGCCGAAGTGCGGTGGGTGCAGGACAGCCCCAGCAAGGGCTGCGTGAGGACCTGACTGAGAAAAGCTGTGCACAAAGTCTCTTCTGCTGCTGCTTCCTTGCAGCTTTTTTTGGGATGATGAGAGCACAAGGCATTCTTGGTGTCTGCATCTATCTCCCAATGCCAATAAATAACTGCTATTAAGGTCTGATTCTGTAGGGGACTGTCGGTGCAATGTGGCCTGCAGAGTGCCCATCCTCCCCTCCCTGCTGAAGGTATCCCGCGATGTGGTCACAAATTTGCAGAGGACCCTGGTCCTGTCTCTCATTTTGCATGGCCAGGATTATGAGTGGTTGCAGCAGTAGGCTGGGAAGCTGGGCTTTGGGAAATGCTTCTTGGTGGTCACAAGTCACCTCCTTCACCTCCTGAGCTGGAAACCAGGGGGACTGTGTGTTCACCCTGAGACCTGGTCAGGGGTTGGTGGCCAGCAGCACCCTGCCCTTCCCAGCTGGATGTGTACAGCTGAATGCACATCACTGACCTTGGAGAAACACCTCCCTCCTGCTTCGTCAGCATTTTTGCTTTTGGGCTCCAGTTTGATGGAGTCTTTGCACAGCATGAGAAGTGGGAGCCATGCTGATTCACCTATTTTGTGGCAAGAGAACAGGAAAGGCGAGGAGAAGTTTGCAAAGTATCTTAGGAGTGGGCAGAAGGAGCTCCAGGTGTGGCAGGTTGTTGTCGTTATCCCACAAACATTTCTCTGAACGGTCTGCAAATGTTAACTCTGACTGCTTGTAGTCACAGAGCTGGGCACCTGGCAGGGTGAAAAGCGTTGCCAGAACGAAGGGGCTGGATGAAGTGGGAAAAGAACCTCCAGAAAGGTGTTCTCAGAGCAACAACAGAGAGCAGCTGTGGCAAAGGCATCTCCTCCCTCTTCTAGCAGAGTCCCCACTAAGCTGGATGTGCGCTCAGCAGCCAGGATATTGCGAATTCCAGCCTGAATCCCAGTGAATTCAGACCATGCTGTTGGCAGGCAAATGCTGTCCTTGCTGCAGGTAGGCAGCGGGTGCACCCTCTGCCAAGCTGTAGATCAAATTCTCTGCAGGCTTTCAAGGCAGTCTCTGGGAAAATGTAGCCAAAGCTCAAATAATTATTGAACTGTAGCAATGAAAGAGGCCTGCCATGCTGGGTCAGGGCCCTGGCTTACAGCTCTAGCTCTCAGTTCTTGCAAATTAATCCCTGCTTGCAAAGCCTTTCCTATCAGCTCAAACATTCCCTGTAGCCCTAAGGACTTTGCGATCCAGTAAGGATTCCTGGAGCGCAGCTGGCCTGGGTTCTGGTTTGAGTCGATGCAAAGTGCCTCTGAACTCCAACGGATTTGCATCACGCCTGCCCCAGTGCTCATGCTGACACAAAACCCGTTGGTCCTTCTCGGGCTCTATCTGGAGCATCCTGCCTGCTGGACAAGGAAGAACAGGAAAGTGGCAGTGGGGCAAAGCCTGTGTCGGAGGAAGAATTGTGCTAATATTGCAAGGGTTTGCCCATCTGTGTGAGGCAGAGGAGCTGCCCAGTTCCTGCATCTCATGGCCACGCATAAGGCCGTGAGGTTTGCTCCAGTCCTGGAGCAACAAGCCCATGGCAAGGGCAGGAGGAGCGAGGAGATGAGCAGTGTCGGAGAGTCTGTGCATCTTGCAGAGACAACGATTCACAGCTGCCCTCATTACCTGGAAGTCTGTGAGACACTCAGGGGACTAATTTTAGATTTGCTCACATCAGCCTTTTTGTCATCCAGGCTGTGAAAAGCAGAGCAAAGTGAGAACACCACTTGGAAATGCATTAATGATCAGGGACGTATTGCTCTGCATCTACAGCTTGGCACTTAAAGTATGTGATGACAAGAGCTGCATGAAGGAAATGTCCAGTAAAAGATCACTTGAAGACAGCATCATGAGGCTCTACCAAACACAAGGAAGAGGGCTGCAGTCAGAGCAAGAGAGAGGAATGAGGGATGGCTCAGGTCTCAGCCGAGATGCAGGGACCGGTGTCACTTCTAGCTCCGCTAGAAAAAAACAGCTTGGAAATCTCTGTGGGTCTTCCCTTGGCTAAGTCTTTGCCCTTCAATGCTTTCACCCTAGGCTGATGGAAACAATACTTGTTCTTCCCAGGCTTTCCCTCTCTGACTCAGTGCAATTTAGGCATCCTTCACTTTCAGCCCTGAGCAGGTGATTTAAATCCTGGTGGTAAATAAACAGTAAATCAGAAGCAGCTGCTTTCCTTCTAGAGGCGAGGTTATTTTTGCAAGGCCAGCTTGGAAGAGGAGGAAACCCCCCAGGAATATAAAAGAGCAACTGAAATAAAAGAGCACAGAGGTGAGGCATTACATGTTTGGTTTGGGGAGGGGCTGATGTCAGGAGCTGAGCTGTGGAAGTGTTTCTTTCTGCTTGTCCCCGTGCTGAGGCTGTGATTCCTCTGCAGGTAACTTCAATTGCAGACATAAAAATGTAGTAGAAAATGCACTTTTTGGTTGGAGGGTGTTGTTTTTTTGGCCAAGAGTCCTTTGTTTATCTAGGCTGGTACAGGGGAAGGAGGGGGAACCCTTCCTGCCCCTCATCTGGAGGAGGGAAAATGCTAACCTGGGCACAGAATTTCACAGGAACCAGACTGCCCTGTCTTCCACCATGGCTGCAGCCCGAGGGGAGCATCTTCCCTGCCCAGCTGAGAATGTGGAGGTGCCCACTACTGAGGAAGAGCCCATGCTCTCAGCATCTTTGGTTCTTAACACTGATGCAGAACACGTGAGGTTAACCAGCCAGCCCTGACTGCAGCTGGCTGAGAATGAGATTCCAGTACTTGGTAACATCTCAGCATGTCATTTAATCTGGGGAGAGGTGGCCTGAGGTAGTGAAAAGCCCAGCCAAGCAAAA
>VXAV01006943.1:27015-65216 GCA_013399715.1 Alectura lathami | reverse complement strand
TTTTTTCTCCACCTTTTTCAGTCAAGGTTTGCTCAGGTCCAGCTGCCCATAGGGTTTGCTCACCATCATATACTCTAAAAACTCTCCCTACATGGCCAGGCATCTGTCCAACTGTATTTGCTGCTACTGTAAACAAGAGAATACACAGGTAGCAAACTGACACAACCTGTACCGCTGCCCCCTTTTCCAGAAACAGCATTTTGTCCTGCTAGCATTCCTCAAATGGAAAAATGCTTGCATGGGGGCAGGAAAGACCACCATGTCTGGGAAGTCTTTGTGAGAAATGGAGGTCCCACCTCGAGGATCTGCCATTTCCCTCGTGACCTTGCAGCTGCTGGTTTTATGTGTTTTTTTGTCTTTTTTTTTTTGTTTGTTTTTTTGGCTCCTCATCCTGGAAGGGATCTGATGTTGGGGGTGAAGTGTCTGAATGTTTAACTCCTGCTCTCACCCTCTGTCACGTTCCTCCTCCAGGAAATCTGTGTTCTCTGCCCTGGATCAGATACAGCACCTTGGAAGCTGGGGAGCCCCGAGAGACATTTGCAGCAGATGATGTAAAACCAAGGTCAGTGTGAAACACCAAGGGTGCATCTGTGGTGGGTCCATCCTCCCTAGTGGTGGTGGTGATTTCTGCTTCCTGAAGTGCCTGGATTTGCCTCGTACCCTCACATGGAAGCATCTCCTGAAGTGCACCTAGGTTCCTCTCCGGGCTCCAGGTCTCCCGGGCTCTGTGCTCTCCCCTCCGGCTGCCCATCCCACCCTGCTGGCCTGTGCTGGGACCAGTGTGCTTTCCCAAGCGGGTGCACCCTGCAGTGCTGCTGTGGACAGAGGAAAAGCAATGGAGAAAGGGAAAATCGGAGGAAAACAACTTTCCCCTCAGCACCGTCTCCCTTGCAAACGCTCCACATCCAGAATCTTGCCAGGGTTGTGCAAGCCTCTGAAGCATTTTGACCTCCCTTTTCCTACCTGGCTGTACTTGATTCTCTTCCTTCAGAATTCATGGTAACAATGCAGGGGATGTTCCTGAAGAATCGATTTCTCCCCAGGATGCAGAAAGCAGCTGTCTGCCCATGCCAGATGCTTACAAACACATAGAAAGATACAATTTCCAGCCGTGAATTCAGCCCAGGTGAGAGGAACTAATGCTTTTATGAAGGAACTGCTGTGCAACTGGAAGTCTCAGATGTAAACAAGAGCGGTAGGCAGTGTTGGAAAAGGTTACAAAACCCAAAATGTGGTTGTTGAAGCTTTTGAAAGATCCATCAAAGAATACTATGGAAAAATCTTGTCATGCTCAAAACTAGGGGAGCTGGGGAAGGCTGCACGGTGTAAAAAGTCACAGAGGATTCGAGGAGTTACGTGAATGGGGCAGGAAGGCAGGCAGGTGTGGAGGTTGCTTTGGGATGGTGAGGCTGCTGCTCTCGGTGAATTAACACTGTGATTACACAGATCAAAAGCTGGTGACATGCAGGGAAATCACCTGCTGAGGGACAGGCGAGACGCTCAGTGAAGTGTGGGTGTGAATGCAAAGTTAGCCTGCTCCAGGAGGGACGGGGAGCTGGGAAGCGTGCAGGTGTGTCTGAGCACCCCGATCGGCTACGGCTCACCTTGGGGTCTGTCCTGCTCCTCACCTGGGCCAAGCTCTGGCTTCGCTGGGGTCAAGGGGAGTTTGGTTCCACTGGATTCAATGAGCAGGAGCTGCGCATGACCTGCAATAAGTATTAGCATCCCCTCACTGCGGTGAACACAAAGAGGGTCGCAGAGTTTTAGGTGTCCACCCTTGCAAATGCTTGGGCTGGAGATGTTCCCCAGCTCTGGGTCAGCTCCCAGGAGCACTTCCTCACCAGGGCTGGGGTGGGCACCAGGAAAATTTGAATTGACTGCCTGGGGAGGAAGGTCCACTGTAAAATTTACAGTACCACCAATACCTATGGCCGTTTTTACCTGGATGCTCACAAGCTCAGCCTCACAGAGAAGGTGGCCCACTCACCTCCTTCCAGATACATTTTTTTTTTTGGGGGGGAGTTGCCCTCAAGTGTACCTCTCCTACACTGTTTCCCACCTGACCTTGGAGGGATTTAGCAATATTAACACATTAAGGCTGAGAGCACCCTGGGGGTGTGAAAGCAGTGGGGCATTCACATCTCCAATGCTGTACCTCTGAGCACTGCAGGCGATGGAGGCAGGGAGAGGTGCTTTGGAGCAGCAGCTTTTCCTTCCCCTTGGTTTTCTCTTTTGGAGGGCAGCCCACGGCCACTGCAAGAGTTTTCTCTTGGTGCTGGACGTTGCGTTGCTGTAACTATTTGTGCATGGGAGATAAAACGCCCGCTGTCTGGCAACTCATTAGCTGTCCTCCGGCAGCATTAGTGGTTAACAGCATAATTAGTTTCAGTGGTAAAAGGAGGTTTTGTGGGCCCAGGAGAGAGACTGTTAATCTTTCGGCATTTCAGGCAACAGCAAAAGTAACAAATTGCTTGTTAGAAGCACCAGCAGAAATACTGCATGCTGTTCAGCAACTTATCGCTAAAACACTGACCCGAGGTGGCTTTGTTTTGCTTGTGAGATGTGTTAAAGAAGCAGAGTGATCTTCGTCTCATGAAATATCACGTAATCTCAACAAGCAGACAGCAAAATGTCCACCAGGATGCCTGTGTTCTTTACTGCTTCTGGGAGGCTTGTTACTCTGCAAAGACCTGCAGGGCACAGTGCTCAGGCTCAGCATCTGAGTCATCTCCCCGCTGTGGGAAGGAGGCAGATTTTGTAACGAAGATAAGACCGTGCCGCTGCGAGATGCGTGCGCAGCATTGAGCAGATTGGGCCTTAAATCAGGGCAGGACATTGCAGGAATTGCAGAACAGCAGTGTTAGGGATAATGGTGTGCATTTGTCATCTTCAAGCCTCCCTCCAGCGTCCTGGTGGTGGCCATCCATGCCTTAAGCTGGCAAATTGGAGCTTGCAGTGTGCAGCGTTGCTCCAGAAGGAAAACTTTCCCCTTGATTTCTGGGTCCAAGCTCTTGGTGACGGGTGGAGAAATGTCACATCCACGTCATCAGAGACCGCCTGGAAGCCATCCAAAACAACTTCTGGCATTTGACCATCAACCAGAGCCCAGCCCTCCTGGTCTTGGTCAGCAGCTGAAGACAGGGAGCGGATGCTCCAGGAAAAGCATTTTCCGCTGGTGATGCTGCAGACGTTGCGAGATTCATGACGTGTTGGTAATCTCCCGAGGAACACCGTCTGCTTCGCATTTCCAGACCAAGGGAGGTCATGCAAAGTTCAGACCAGCTTTGGGAAAGTATTTGAACTTCGGGATGTTTGCATGAACCCAACCTCTGACCTCCCAAGCCTCGCGTTTTCCTAATTCATAAGCACTGAGGGACCAGCCCATCTACATATGCGTGTGTGTGCATTGTGGAAAAACAATTGGATTGTTTGAAGAACGTGAAATAACAGGGATGGGAATGCGTGACTCTGGGTTGCTGTGTCCCAGCACTTGGCAGAAGGAGAAGAAACGCCTTGGATCTAGATAATGCCTCCAGAAACACCTCCATCCCTGAACAAAAGGAGTTCTGTTACTGCTAGGACTCAGCTACCTGAACCCCATTGAGGAAATGATCCTCACACCCAATTCATCATCTCCTGCCTGAGTACCCCTCTGTCCCCCCGGAGCAATTTCGGCACCGTGTACAACAGAGTGTGCATTATTCCTTAATGCAGGTAAAAGACTGGCTCGTTGTTTTAAGAGGGAAAGCAGTTTTTACAGTTTTAGCAGTGAGCTGTGGATGCAGGTAGCGGAATGCAAGGTGGTCTCAGGGTCTGGCGTGGGCTCGGAGGGGTGCTTGTGGATTCTGAAAGGTTTTGCCTTCTTTTATCTGTCCTCTGGGTCTTTTCCTTCTGTTCTCAGGGCTGGAGTCCCCAGTATCAGAAAGCAGAATAATAACTTACATAAAGGTTATCTATTGCATGCTCATGTGTGTAGATGTGCGCGGATTGCATCTCTGGTGTGTGTGTAACGGCTGAAGGATTGATGCAAGCAACAAGAGAGAGGGAAATATGGTGGGGTTTGCATTGGGATCCTTACAGGGATGCCCAGCAGCATGTGATGCTGTGCCCAGGACCTGCTGCACCCAGCTGATTTCGGGCTCCTTGGCCACTAGTTCCTGCAGCCCTGCAGGGAAACTGTGCAGCATCTGCCCTTGCAGTCTGATCCCCGAGATCTGGGAAGTGTCACTAACACGGCCAAATGTCCCACCCGGAAAGGGGCAGGGAGGTGAGAGGGTGAGAGGTGCTTAACTATGGGAAATCAAAGCCCCTTACTGTGCTTAACTATGGGAAATCAAAGCCCCTTACTGATGGGTCCCACTTCCTGCTTCTCCACTCCAAAGTGGTGCATGACAAGCATTTCCCTCACTTTTGGTAGCTATAGAAACTTCAAACACAAGCACATAACAAAAATGTATCTCTTCAAGGAACTTCCTCCCCTAGTGAGTCCTGGCTTTTCACTGACATAAGCTGCCCCAACCCTGCAGAGAGCCTCAGGCTGGCCTTTGCCGTGCTTTTTTTTTTTGTGAACAAGCAGCATCAGGGACCAACTGACTCAGGGGACAGATGCTCCCCTGTGCATTGCTCTCCAGGAGCATTTGTGCTACTAGTATGGGCTTGCTAGCAGGTAGAGAGGGATGTTGGAGCGGGAAGGGATGGGCAGGGATGCTGGGAGCAGAGGACGCCAGGAGCAGCTTGTTGGCACCTGCAGCTCTGCGGGCACTGCGGGGAAGGGAGAGGTGTGAGGTGCCCCTTGGTGCCAAGTGGGCACCAGATCTCGTCATTCGGTGCCTTTTTCCCCCAGCAAATGAACAAATAAGCAAATCCCAGTGTGGCAGCCAGGCGGGTTGCGCTGCTCTGTGCCAAACTGCAGCGCACAGCACCTTATTTTCCCCCCTACATTTTATTCTAAATGGGTAATTTGGTTAAAAAGGACCATTTGGGTGGCTGGTTTGTTTGCTTTGCTAGAGCTAGCAGAAGAAAAACACATTTCCTCCCCCCCCTTGTTAGTGAATAACAGGTGGTTTTCCTATTAGCAAGGGCTCACTGCGCACAGAAGACTCTTGGGTGGGCTCCAGAGCACGTTGTGGAAGAATCAGCCTCACAGGTGGACGCGGAGCAGCTACAACCGGGTGCCTCCCCCATCCAAGAGCAGCTCATGGATGGTGAGATGCCCACCCTTGCCTGGAGCCTCCCCAGCACCTTGCAGGGTCAGGGTGGGTCCTGGCAGAACCGTGCTGTCAGCACAGGAGGGACTGGGGTCCCCAGAAGCAGTGATGTGCTGAGGTTGGAAGGGAGGGACCCTGCAAGAAGGATGAGAGGATCGGATGTGCACCAAGGTGACAATGTTGCAGGAGATGGCATGCAGAAGAACATCTCCCATAAGCTTGTCTTCTTAAAAATACATCTGTTTCCACAGCTGCCTGCACGGTCTGTTTCCATGCATTGCTACTCTATTGCCAGGAATTTTTTCCTAATAATTTTTCTAATTGATGTCTTTCTCTGCTTTGGATAAAGCTGATTTCCTCCCCGGTAGCGGCAGCAGATGCAGAGTACAACAGGTAGACATTCTGTAGACACCCTGTACCATGGGGGTTCATCCTGCCTCCTTCGTGCTGGTGCCCAGGATTCAGCTGGGGATGGAGCAAGCTCAGAGAACCCACTTTAGGGAAAAAGCAGCTCCGGAGGAGTGACTTGGAGAAGAATGTCACAAAAATTCATGGAAAGCAGCTGATGAATAAAGAACAAGGTCATGCAGCGGCTCCAGGAAAGGTGCAGCAAAATACACGTTCATAGTGGAAATTTTATAAAATTAATAAAAATAAAAGAACCTCTGGCAGCTCTGCAAGGAGTTCAGCATGCCCAGGGGTGAGCAGAAGCAGAACCGTGACCAGGCTTCGTGTTGCGTTGCCCAGGAGGACAGGCACTGCTCCACCAGCCCAGGAGCCCCTTTTTGGGATCTAATCACTGATGTGAAGCTGCTTATTGCAAAATCTGCGGAAGGATGTATCCTCTCAGCACTGTCTCTGCGCAAAGTAGATAAAACATTTGCTTTTTTTTTTTTTTTTCTTGATAGCAGATGGTGAAAGAGTCTGCAGCCCCTAGTTCTTTAGTCCTTCCCAAGTGTGCTGACTACACCTGGTTGCTCTTCAGCATCCCAGTCTGGGCCACCACAGCCTCAGGCTTTGTTTAGGGTTACCGACCTCCCCATAGCTGTTCTCCGACGTGTGTTCTCAGACGCTCCATAACAATGTCAACTGTAATAGGAGCTGGGACATATGGCGTGCTTCATCACCGCAGTCATCTTCCAGGACGTGTGCTGCCACATCACCACACACCCACGTTCGGTCTTCTAGGCTTCACATCTTGTTTGTTCCCTGCAGAGGCACCAGGCGCGGGTCCTGCAGGTGGACCAGTGCTGCGCTGGGTTTGTGGCATGTCTGGAAGGGGATTCCCTGCAGACATCTCCTGGGCTTGATCTCCACTCATGCTGGTGGGCATCTGGGAGCTCGCTGAGGAGCTGATGCACATCTGTTGCGCTAAAATCCATTGGGAATGATGCCTCGGGTGGTAAAAAGCCAAGGATAAGAACGATCAGGGAGAATGGATGGCGTTTAACGTGTCACCGTGTTTCTCCCTGGCCAGAAATGTTCGCTGTATTTTCTGCGTTATTCCTACAGGTTTGCCTAACTTGTTCTTAAAGGTTTCCAGTGAGGTAGAGTCCTTTGCTTCCCCAGCTAATCTATACCCGTGCTTAATTAACCTCGTCATTAGAAAGCTTTCCTCAAGTCTCACCCAAGTGTGCTGCACTTCAGTCCACCCCACCACGTCCCACCCGTCATAGACGAGGAAACCACGCACTCCTTTCTCCAAGGGGACACTCTGGCTCCCCTCTATCTTTTTTCCCTGTTCCCTTCAGATCTTCCTCACTGGATCTCATACAGAATCTTAGAATCACAGAATCCCAGGATGGTTTGGGTTAGAAGGGACCCCAAAGCCCCCCAACCCCTGCCGGGGGCTGGCTGCCCACCCCCCAGCTCAGGCTGCCCAGGGCCCACCCAGCCTGGCCTGGAGCACCCCCAGGGATGGGGCACCCACAGCTGCTCTGGGCAGCCTTGGCCAGGGCCTCACCACCTCTGAGTAAAGAATTTCCTCCTCACATCTGACCTAAAACTCCCTTCTTTTAGGTTAAAACCATTTCCCTTTCTCCTATCACTATGTGCCTGTGTAAATGTTTTCTTGATCATCTTTCCTTCAACACGTAGAGCTCTGCCCACTTTGTCTGGATCCTCCTGCGAGGCTCCGAAGGACAACCCCATGTGCCTCACACCCAGCAGTTCACTCGTCGCACTTCATGGGAAAGAAAACATTGATGTTTCTCATGGCCCTGTTGTATAGGTGAAGATGGACATTGTGGTGGAGAAGACCAGAGGATGCTGCAGCATCAGCCATGCTCTGAACAAGCTCCTTCCAGGCTGGGAGAACGATTTTCCGCAGCGGTAAAAACCATCTTTCAAAATCCAGACCTTTTGCAGCAAGGAGTTTGATTTCGATGATATTTTCAGACCTGCTTGGGTTTTAGGGTGTCTCATTTTGCAAGGACGAGAACATTTTGTGCTGATGAAATCATTCGGCTTAATTGCACACTAAAAGCATGTTGATGTTTATATTATGTGAGTGTTAATTTTAATCTCCGATATTAATCAGCAGTGATGTAAACAATGTATTGGGTATTATCTTCACCAGGCTGTCTTTGTATATAGTTTAATACTTAAAACAGGTGTTTAATATTTTATACTGTGTGATAATATTTCTCTGTTATTGTTCATCAGGGACAAGGAAAGAAGTAAAGGATTTATGGTGCAGCAAGGGAGTTACAGTTGAATGCCAGGAGCATTTTTATTATGGGAGGGGCAGTGAGATTCCCCTTTTTTCATATTTTCCTCTCGGGAAAGGCAAACTCCAGAAGTGGCAGCCTGCAGGAGGGATTTCTGATAAAACAGCCTGGGTAACTCATAGATCTGATTGCCCCAAAGGAACTATTTTCTTTATTTTGCAAAACCTAGACTGGCTAAATTTTGCTTCGATTGGGATGTTGAGTATCTTATGCATGGAAATCACGGTCCAACTTTTGCTCCCAGTCACCAGTATTTTAACCATTATCTCTCTGGCTGGACTGAAGACAACATGTCCAGAGGTGGATGATGGCCTGTGCCCGAAGATTAAGGCTAAAAACCTCTGCATAAGAAACTGTTCTATTTTTATATCTGGTAACTGGTACCTGCCACGGAATCATGGAATCATCCCTAGGGTCCAGGGCATGCTGGAGCACCAAGCTACAGCACAGCCCAGGAGATGTGGGTACCTTCACCCAAATGTGGAGTCCAGAAGGACCTGCCAGCGTTCATCTTTGGCATCATATCCTGGGGCTAGGAGAGGTAGTGGAGATGTCTGTTCTTCAGCTCGGAAGATGCTTTGGAACCTTATTTTTGTTTTCCAAAGGGAAATGGCTGCACTGGAGGAGGGCTAATGCACTCTGTCGTCTTCAAAAACTTTTCTGACATCTAATGCAAGTGTTATAAAAGAGCTAAACAGCATTATTATTTTTAACAACTTAAACATAGAAGTTTTTTTTTGACCTTTATGAACTTTTGAACTAGAAGGTTTTATTATTGTTGTTATTTTTATTTTCAAGGAAGCCATTTACCTAAATTATATTTTAATAGTGTTTCAACAGACTTCAGTACAGGAAGTAAAGTAGTCTCAATTTATGCACCTAAGCGCTGATTTGCATTATATTTCCCCACCAAAATATATATATGTATGTGTAGTTGCTATGAAACCAGAAGTTTTGCTTAGATCAGATCATTTTGTTCTATTGTCATGAGCAAAGGAACTGAATGAACAATACGCTGCTAATGGTTTTCCCTGCAAATCTACTTAAAGAAACCTTTCACCTCCCACACTTTCCAAACAAATGAGTTTTTTTTAAAGGGGTTTTGGTAAGTTTAATGCTCTAGAAAGGGCCTTCTGCAGCAGGGGTGGGAGAGGCAGAGAGAAGGGTGCCGGGGCCACGTGTGGATTTATCTCTGATTAAGTAAAGAGTAATTTTTGCTTTTGTGGTGGTTGGTGTACCCAGGCAATACCCAGGCAATGGGGGCTCTGAGGGTCTTTTATCTGGGTGGAAAGCAGAGGGGTGTGTGTAATTTTTCTGGTTGTTTGGTTGAAGAAAGCTGTGATTAGGAAAGGCTCATCTGACTCTCAGAGCTGGGTCTTTAAGGGAAAAAAAAAAAAAAAAAAAAAGTGAAATACTGGGATTAAATTGCCCTTGGGTGTGAATGTGCCTGGGCTTGGGCAAGGCCAGCAGGGTCTCTGTTTCTTTGGGCTGATGTGTGTTTCTGTAGCATGTGTACCTACCTTTATTTTTCTGTCTGTATCTCTCTCTGTATATCTGTGTCTATATCTATATTTCTGTGTAGATATAGGTACATAAATATGTACGTATATGCACTGCATATGTGAATGTATACGTACAGTGTATAACTTTAACAAAAAATCCTTGAATATATGAATATACATACACATATATAAACATATTTCTGAGCAAGGATGTGAAAATAGAAAGTTTCTCTTGATTCTGTCATTTATTTCTAATTGTGGGTGATGGTTGCATTTATATGGCTTCCTAGAATCTTTTTTTTCTGTCGAATACAAATATATCTCTGTTTGTGAGAATTCCTGGGACGAGCTGTGGGCAGAAAGCTAATTTAGCCTTGGTGCTGATTGACATTCCCTCCTCGCTGCAGGCACCACAGCGGCGGGCTTGTAAAACCCCGTGTCTGCAGACCCCCACCTGCAGAGGGGCTGGGGGAGCCCCCGCTCCCCGACGCTCCCCGTTATCGGCTGCGGGAGCAGCGCCCGTGTGACAGCCCATGAACGGGGAGCGCGATGCAGCAGCCAGGACCCAAATGAAAGTCTCTTTTTAGCTGCTGAACAGAAGATAGGAGTTAAAATATGCAAGTGCATTACAGAGCCAGACAAATGTGGGCTTTGTCAGAGCTAACTAGTGGGGGCTGTTCTCCATCCTTCCTCCAGCTCTGCCGCAGTAAGCACCACGGCTCCTTGCCTAACGGGAGTTTATTTTGGGTTCACCTTGTGCAAACCTCGATCCTGCTGCCCTGAACCTGGCACTGGAGGCTTGCTAGCTGCAAAAACCTCCCCAGCTACACACCCCTGTGCGTGTTTATATCCATATATTCACAAATCCCTAGCTGCTCTGTTGGCAAAAAAAAATAAACTACTTTTTTTTTTAAATTCTTTATTTTCAGTTTTATTTCAGTCTGAAATTAAAAACTGCAGAATAATTAGCAGTGGTAAACCCGGGGATTTTGGCGTGAAGGGGTGCTGGCTGCACCGTCAGAGTGCTGCTAGCCCTCGGTTTGCGGTGTGCGTGTCACAGCCGCCGTACATCACTCGCGTGGCAGATTTACTCCGCTGATCCAGGCTGAGTTTGCAGGGAGCCTGAGAGAGCGGCCCTGAATATTAACCCGGTTCCTTTTGTTGCTTTAGAAGAGGAGCATCATTAAGCACGACTTAGCTCATTAAAGCAGGGATGAAAGGGAGGGCAGCACGGAGGGAGGGGAATTAACCCAGCAGGGAGCAGAGCCGGGATGCAGAGGGAGGGAGAAGTGTCATCCAGCACGTGGGGCTCCAGGAGCAAAGTGGTAAGAGGTATTTTGGGGTAATCCTTAACATTTCGGGAATTTAACCAGGGTTTTCCAAGGAGGGATATAGCTGTGAGCAATGTGGGGTAAGCGCGGTGCGCCCTGTGCCATGCGTAAAGCACGAACCCAAAGGGCTCCTCGCCGCCTCCAGCACTGAATCTCCAGCAGTTGTACTGGTGTAACTGGTGCTTTTGCACAGACATGCAGAAGGCAGCTAAGGGTAGGGCATCTCCTTTCCCTTCTGCGTCCTCAAAGACAAACCCCACGAGAAGGGTGTCCCCAGCATGAACACGGTCTGCTTTCAGCACCAAAAAGGAGCCGAGAGCCACATATCTCCGCTTGAGATTTGAGCTCGTTACTGGCTGGAGCAGGAGGGGATTCGAGGGAGCACAAGCCGAAGGGGCTGGGATCAGGGAGCTTTGTGCCTTGGCCTCGGCGGGGTGCGATGTGCAGCGTGGCTGTCTGTTCGGCCACCAGGTTGAATTAGCATCGCTAGCGCTTTACGAATGAGCAGCGATAACCGTGCTGCCTCTTAAAAAAGAAAGCAATTACCATATCTATCGGGCAGTGCACTAAATGACACCATTTAATTAAAGCCTAATTTATCCCTGAATGAGAAATATTTGAAATCAGCGCACAGTATTTTATTCCATTCAATTACTGCAGATCTCCATCCCTTTGCTGCCATGGGTGAGCTCGGCTGGCTGGCTGTGTGCAGCAGCAGCGCTCTGCTGCTCTTCAGACGACTGGTTTAGGGGGTGGCCTCTCCTGGCTTTAGGGGCAGGGAGAAGGTTTGAGCCACCCCAGCTAACCAGGTGCTGGGTCCAACCTCGCTGCTGCCAGGCCCTCTTGGGAAGTGGCCTTCTGTGGGTGCCTGAGCCCTTCAGAGAACTCATGCCAAATGGGTTTTTCTCATCCTTGGAAACCCCTCAATGTATTTCTGTAGCAGGAACTATGGTTCAGCTTTGAGATTATTATGGGAATCCCCACATCTAGCACTCAGGAAGAGGGTGAAGTGTTTTTAAGGGGTGTGGAACGATATCTCAGCCCTGCTGAGGACAAAGAGGGGTCGAAGGCCCTGTCCTTGGGTTTAGGGTTCTCCTGGGGTCTCTGGTGAGGTCTCCAAGGTTGTCCTGGAGGGAACCCAAGCTGAAACCCAACAGCAGCCAATCCTCTTGGCCCTCCTAGCAGAGCTGTGTCATGCCCCAAAGTCTCTATTTCACAAAATTCCTTCTGTTTTCAGCCACGGCCGCTCAACAAACGAAATAATCATGGGATGATTTGCCAATTTGGCATAAATTTGGGCAGAAAGAGCTGTTGCTGCTAGCCAAGGGCAGACAACTGGCTGTCCATGCTGCCCAACGGCCACAAGAAACGTCTGGTTTGCGTGCATGTGACTAACAGACCAGTAAAAATGGTTTTTACATAAATGCATTAAATAGCTGTGCCTCTGGTCATGTGCAGGGCTCTGCGCTGAGACATGTCACCTCCCATTGAGCCGTGCCACGTTTGAAGACCCCGGGACAGCACGATGGCCACCACGCAGTGAAACCATCGGGGAGTTCAGGGAAGCCCTTCTAATTGGAAGAGAGATATTGAACTATAAAATGGAATTTATAATGCCATTCCTGGCACGGTGTGCTGCCTGCAAGGGCAGACGAGGAGACCAGGGCCTGATCTCTTCTGCCCCGAGTTACACAGCCCCCTGCGTTTGTAGGTGTCTTCTTCATCTGTGAAGCAACCATCACTGCTTCAACCCAGGAGGAAAAAAAAAAGAGAGAAAAGGGAGACTGAAGGCAGGTTTTACCCTTTTGCTTGATGTTGCTTTCATGGCTTGTTGGCAGGTGGGAAAGATGCTGGCGATGGGACGATCAGACCTAAAGCTTTAGGGTTCGCCTGTGGTCACAGGTCCCTGAGGAGTGCAGGTGTAAACGTGGAGCCCAGGACTCAGAGCTATTCAGAAACAGCCTGGAAATGCTTTTGTGGACCCCAAATCTTGAATAATTCCAGTGGTGGAGAAGATCCTGTATGGCCCCATGGGATCTGAGCGGTGGCACGAGCAGCTCCCTGGCTGTGACCATGTCTCTGAACTCACTGCATGGCTTTCCTTGCAAAGAAAAATCTGCTCTCTTTCCAGATGAAGCAGCATTGCTCCTTTTCCTTCAACCTTGTGGTTTCCTTTTCATTATGGCTTGGAAAACGGAACAGAAAGGTATGCGGATGAGAAATCTGACAGTATTCAGCTTAGTAGGGGATCTGGGGCAGTATTTTGTGCTTAGATCTGCACCGCAGCTCTCATCTGTATTACAGAGGTTGACAACTCTGCCTACTTCCCTGTGTGATAAATGTACTGTAGTAAGATGCTGTTCCCAGATGGCAATAGTTGGTAGATTTGTGTACACACATATATAGGGAAAACAGCTATGCTTCCAACAGAAACTGTCAAGAGGCTGGTCAAAAATTTCTCAATTTTAGTGGTGAAATGCATTCATTCAATACAAATCCTAAGAAATAAACTGTGGTTGATATTTTTTTTGTGAAGTCTAAAAGTTTAATTTGGTCCTGGAACAGCAAACAAAGCCAGCACAGCGGATCCTATCAAGAGAGGGAAAAAAAAAAAGATGAGATAATTTAGGTTGCAAAATGCGAATTAGCTTCTGGGATTGCAAAATCATTAGTTCTTTTTGTGGAAAACGTGCTGTAAGTAAAGAGACACAGTTGCATTGAGCCTGGGGATGACTCTGCTCCTGCACCAAAGCAGTGCGGGCTGCAAGCAGGTGCTCGTCACACCCCCTGTGTTCGCACGTCTGCTTTGCACCTGGATGGCTTTGCTCACACCTGGACACCCGATAGGATGTGAGTGGGGCTGGGAACCGCTGTTGTCCTCCTCCTCCTCCTTCTCACTATGAATTTCTTCGGCTTCTGCCTGCAAAAGTAATAAAACAAAAATGCTGTGCATTTTGTAAAGCCTTCAGCTTAGAAAATAAGGTCTGGTTTGTACTCCAAAAGCCCCTATACATGGTAATTGTTAAATGAACTAGTGATTTTTTTAAGCTTTACCCAACTAACGTGTATCCCTAAGTGTCATAAATGGGTCCCCAGGAGGATCCCCCCAAATCCTGCAGGAGGCTGGGAGCAGCCAAAAACCCCACGCTGATTCCAGGGTGGCTGTGTCCAAAGTGTATCACAGCCCAGCCTGCAGCACACCCCAGCTGCAGCCTGAGCCACTCTGTGCAAAGCTTTGCAAAGCTTTAGCAGCCCAGGCGTGGTGCTGCTGACCTAAAGCGCTGCTTTGCTGCACGTGGCTGTTGGGGATATGATCATCTCTGTGGCCGTCCTGGCTCTCTGCAGCTGCAGCAGCAGAATTAGGTGGATGCCCCCCTCCTCAGGGGGGAAAAGAAAGCAGTTATTTGCAAAGTTGCTTTGGCTGTGGAGCAGAGCACATGGGGTTGTTCATGGCTCAGCCCCCTGGTTTTTGTTCTCCATCTCAAATTCCCAGGAGCAGCATCCTCAGCCACCTCCTCCCTCTGGGGGCACGAGCTGACCTTTTTGCTCCAGTGCTGTCCTGCTGCTCCCCAATCATGCCCTATGTACAAGGCTGCCCTAAGGTCAGGCTGTCCACAGGGCCTTTTTTCCTTTTTTTTTCTCCCCAGTCCAAATGCACCACCTGTTTTCCTCCTGGGGAATAATCGCACCATTCTTTGCCTTTCTGGAGCATCATACTGCTTGGGTTGGAGCAGAGGATTTTCTCACTGAAAGCAATAACTTGCAATTGGTTCGGCACCTTACCTGCAAATTTAATCTGAGGCTGTGATAATACTGATGGGCATGGGAAAAGCAAATTTCCTAGGGAGGGATTTGGGGTTCCCACCACCCCTCCAAGTGGAAGATGCAGTATAATGACAGTAAAACATGCTTGGTTCAGGGGAAGTGCTGCCCTGTGGTGTTGCAGGGTGTTAGGAGCTGTGCAATATGGACGGGAGCTCTGCGGCTCCAGCTGCAGAGGACTGAGCCAGGACAGATGCTGTGCTGCTGCAGACCCCTACGAGTGGTGGCCTTTCAGGTACCGCATGCAGGGAGAGAGGGACAGCAGCAAGGGATCGTCTCTGATCAAGGAAACCAGAGCACACACATCCATGGGGGTCAGATCACGTTTGTGAATGCAGTCCCACAGCAAGAGCCACCAAAGATGTCATCGTCTTTTTGGGTGGTGACACGGCACTTTTGCAACCGGTAGAAAGCATTGCACTAGGGGCTGATGTCTGAGGTTGCAGTGTGACCTGTGACACCCCCTAAAATGCACGGGGACATGGTGGGGACAGCAGTGCCAAGCCCCCAGCTGTGCCATTGCTGCTGGGGAAATCGCAGTGTCCTGGTCCCTTGTGCCTCGGTTTGTTAAACGGGAACCAGAGGAGAGGGCTGGGGAGCTGTGGGACAGGCTTCCACGAGGCTCCACAGAGATGCTGATGATTTTTGCTCTAGAAGCAAGATCCATCCTTTCCTTAAATCTGCAAGGCTAATTGAGCGGGGGAATCGATTACCACGGGCATGTAAAATTTCTTCTCTTTAACCCCGTAAAGGACTTGCACTGGGTTAGCTGGGATGTCCCTGTGCTACTCGGGGGTGTTCCTTCCCTGAGAAACAAGTCCCAAAGATGCTGAAAGCAAGAAGATACCCTTGGTAGTGACGGCTCACCTCAGCAAAAACCCGTGGTGCTGGGGGTCTAATGGAATATATTTTAAAGGCATGCAAAGTTTTGAGCTCGGGGAGGAACTCTGGGGCTTTCTGCCTCCCCAGACACCAAGAGGCACCGTGCCCCATTGGAACTCTGCTGGTGTTTGAACTCTGCCTTCTGCTGCCAAGCTCAGCATCCTTTGCTGGCAGACACAGTCCCAGCACAGCGCTGCAGCCATGCAGTGCCACACAGCGTGTGGCATCCTCTAAGGGCTGCAAGGATTTTTTCCCCTCACTTGCAACCCCCTACCATTGCTTTCTGAACCTTTCTGAGCTGCTACTTGTGCTTGTGACAAATACTGCACCATCAGCTCTTGTTTAAGTTTGATTTTTTTTTTCCGTGAGGATATTCTCAGCAGCCCAAGTGGATGCTTTCTGATTTTTTTTTTATTTATTTTTTTTCTTTTAATGCATCCTTCTTTGTGGGCAGAAACATGAAACAAGCAATCTGTGTGCTCCAAACAAGCTAACACGATGATACTGCAGACCCCCCGCTTGGCTGGAGATTGCTGGATAACGTACGGCATTCTGGTGAGATAATAACCCCAAATGGAGGGAGCATTCCTCCCTGCAGCGACCACATCCAATCCTTTGGGTAGCCCTTTGTGGGCAGAGGAGTTGGAGGTGGCATCGTCTGACTGGAGAATGGCAAAGACTTGAAAAGGGGGGAAAAAAAGAGCTAATCATCAGGATAATTTCTTTTCTCAAGCTCACAAGGCTGGGATGAAAGGGGAAGTAATTGGAGACAGAAAGTGTGGGCAGTGAAGCTGGCTGCTGGGTGCGTTAATGTGCTACAGGGAAATTAAAGCCCTGGCCCAAGAGTCCCATATGGAAATGATGGTGCTAGCGGTGGTCCCTGCTCAGAGACACTGGGGGAACCCCTTTGGGGGCGTGCCCCAGAGCTCAGCGCTCCCTAAAGGAGAGCTTAAATCTCAGCAGGTGCAGCCAAGCGATGTGGGGCGGGCAGGGGATGCGGAGTTATTTTAGGAGAGGACGCGAAAAACACCGTCTGTGTTCGGCCGAGGGGGCTGGGAGAGGACGTGACAGGTGTCTATAAATACAGCAGGAATGTAAACAGCGGGGCGGGGAGCAAGTGGAGTGAAGGCGAAGGGCAAAGTCAGCAAAAAACCCACAGCTCCCCAACAGGGACAGAGCCAGGAGGAGCTGAGCACCCGGTCCTGGGGCTGGGGCTGTGGGGTGCCAGGGCGAGTGGCCCCAAAGCTGATTTCCCAGCAGAGCTACTAAAAGGATGGTGGAACCGACAGGGGAGCAAAGGGGGCTGAGCTGGGAAATCCCTCTCAGCGGGAATTACCGGAGCTGCCGGACTTTGCACTGCGGCATCCCGGTGACCCTGAGCACAGGGAGTGCTACTAGTGACTGTTCACAGCACCACGTGATTTCTGATGTATTTTCCAAGTGATATTTGCAAAAAAAAAAAAAAAAAATTCTACTGCATGGGAGAAGGATGCGTGGGGGAGGAAAACTGCCCTGAGCTGCTGCGATCGTCGTCTTATGAAACCACAATATTGCATTCGTGCTTTATAAGCTGAGGGTGCTCCGCAGCCCAGAAATGGGAAAATTTGACTTTTTTCCCTCTAGTCACCTTGAATATCTCCTGCAGGCTGGGGGTCTCCAGGCTGATGGTTCACAGAGCGCTCTTGGTTTGTTTTGGGATAGGTCCTAAGTGCCAGCTATATGTAGGATTTTGGGAAGGGTCACGTGAGGGAAGCGGGAGAGGCTTCCCCAGGTGGAACAAGTGCTTGTTCTGCAGCAGGAACAGAACTAGGAATGACTTCCCTATTTTTTTTTCCCTCGGCATTCCAGTTTCGCTAATCAGACGAAGTTTGCAGGTCTGTTAATGCCTCGGATTGGACTGCGCCCAACCTCGTGACAGGGTTGCTGGGATAAAGCTTTGCTGAGGCTGTGCTGTTTGGACACAAAGGGTTTGATAAAGCTGATGCGGGGTCACTGTGACCTAATTATGGTTTAAGGGAAATGTTGTTGTAAACTGGCTGGATTCCAGACAAAGGAACAATGTACCTGGAAGGTGCCGTACAGCGCTAAAGGAGCATGTAAATTAGGTGGCTCTCATTAGGAAAGGGCAAGTCTGACGAGCAGGTCCTGAGAGCTTTCCCCAGAGCGATGCCTTTCTCTTCTGCTGCCCGTCCTATTAGGGCAGAGGAGGGGCAATGAACGGCCGGCAGCGCTGTGTTCTGTGTGCCTGCTGCCTCGATACCGGCAATGAGGGGCTGTTGTTCCACCTCTGTGCCCAGTGCCAGTAAATTTGGGCGTAAATGGATTTTCAGCACAGTGGGTTTTTCAGTGGGTTTTTCAGCACTAAAACCCGCCACTAAGCCCTGCGGGGGGTAAGTGCTTTTCGAGGTCAGCGTGGAGCTGGTGGAGGATTTTGGGCTCGTACATTGTCTCTCACCTGTGGGCAGGTGGCTTATTTATGATCAAGCCCATGTTTGCATGTGAAATCCTCCCCAGCATCCCCAAAATTGTCCCCAGAAGCACCCAGGGCTGCCACGAGCTGTGGTGCACAACAAGCCAAGAGCCACCTCCTCGCGCTTGGCCAAGTCCCCACCGTGGAGCAGCGCTGCCTTCTTCCTACCCCAAACAGTCCCAATTACTGAACACCGAGCCTTGGACCTGATAATACCACTTCAGAGGCACTTCAGGTGATTTCCCTTGAGCTTTCTGCTGGCTGGAGCAAACTGTGCTCCAGCTCAGCTCTTGCATACTGCTAGCTCCAGCCTAGCCAAAGCACAAGGGCTCTGTGGATGTAAGCAAAGTCCCGTTTATCTGTCCTGAATGCTGGTGTTTGGAAGGGGTATTAAACCAACCAGAATGTCCATCCTGTTTAGAGACAGGTGAGAGCACACCTCACATGCGGAGAATAGATTTCCCTGAAGAAGATGTTGTTTTGTTAGCAGTCCCAAAACTGAAGATACAAAGTTTGTTTCTCAGCAGCTGGATTCCTGGCTCCAGCTCTTGCCCGATTTGATTTATTGGGAAGACAACAGCAGACAGGAGTAGAGCCTTGGGGGGATATCAGACCCAAAATATCTTCCTTTTGGACCCCCAAACCTTTTCCTTTTGGACCCCAAAACATTTTCCTTTTGGACCCCAAATATTTTCCTTTTGACTCCAAAACTGCCACTCACTCCCTGTGCTGCGTTTCCTCATCTTCCTTGTACGTTTGCTCTTTAGCTGGGGTTCGTCAGGGCCAGGACCGTCCCTCGCAGTGCATTAGTGCAGGTTTAGGCAATGAGGTCCCAGCGCTGGTTACATCCCAGATGAAATTCCCTTCAGCAGGAAGCTGCATGAATAAACCCTTGCATTGCAGCAGACCCCAAGCACTCTGTAGCTGTCACTGGGTTTGTAGGGGATGTGAAAACCCTGAGCTGTGTGAGAAACAGAGCCCAGGTGCTCCTGGGATGCTTCTTTTGGGGCTGAGCATGGGATCTGCTCCTGTTGTGGCGGCAGGGGACATCCCCTCTCTGCCCCTGCAGCGCATGACAGGGCACAAGCAGCCCAGGTAAGGGCAGCAGGGTCCATCCATCAAACCCCTCTGAAAACCCAAGCCTGGCAAAATCCCTCCTCCTGTGCCTTTCTTTGCTACATGCTTTCCATCAGTACTTGTTGTTCTCCTTTTTCCCTGCTACGGGCTGAAGTGGGAGATTTGGGAATGATTCACTCTGTTCTGCCCAGCAGCTCCAAGCAGCAGCCGGGGAGTCTGCGAAGCAGGCATCCAGCCCGGAATATTTTGTACACTATCTCAGTGCAGCGCTGTAATTAAAAGCCATGCTTGAAATAAATGACAGAGGGCTTGGTTTATTTTTTCCTTCTTTATTTTTACTTTTCAATTGAGATAGAAAGGGGAAGACGGGGGGCAGAGTTGCATTAGAATATCAAAAGGCACAACAAGCATATTTGAATAAATGGTATCAAACAAAGTGTGGCCAATGCACTTGCTTTAAAATGCAGGATGTTGGGTTATCACCCAGGGAACTTTCTGTCTGATTAAAAATAATTATTGCTGGCATTAAATCTGTTTAGAATTACTCTGTACAATTCATCTCCTATTGCCCGCTGCCACCATATGCCTGGTTTGTTGAGTGGAAAAATGTCTCTTTCGTTCAGATAAATAATGCTTTGTAAATATTTAGAGATGAATGTTCTGGATCACTGAGCGGCTATTTTTTTCCTCGCGATAAATATGTGCAAATGAGCTTGGTTTTGGCTCGGGTTGAGGCAGGCGTTATTCGGGGCTGGATCAATCCCATGTAACAGCCGTGTCAGGGGGACTGAGTTCAGGGACGGCCCAAGGGGCATTTCTGTTGCTGAGCAAGTGGGGTGAAAACGTTGTGTTTAACATTTGAAGTCCATCAAGAGCAAAGCCCTCAGGCCTGCCATCGTCGCAGGTACCTGGATAATTGGCAGATGTCATGAAATTGTGTAATTTCGATGCCACACCAGAGAGGTGGTGGCTGCCCCATCCCTGGAGACCTTCAAGGTCAGGCTGGACAGGGCTCTGAGCACCCTGACCCAGCTGTGGGTGTCCCTGTGCACTGCAGGGGGTGGGACAGGGTGGCCTCCAAAGGTCCCTTCCAACTCGGATGATTCTATGATTCTGTGATGTGGTGAGGTGGCAACTGAGGAGCTCCAGAGAAGAAGAGCAATGACTGCTTGTTTGGTGCTTGCAAAAGAACTTGTTTCCCTTTAGCGAGAGATGTTGTTGCGATGGGTGAGGCTTGTGTTGGACCTGGAGGCATCGGGGTCTGTACAAGGAGGGGGATGCAGAGCTCTTGGCACGTCCCGGCTGGATGCCCCACGGGTGATGCTCTGCATCCTTCCCCCTTTTGCAAAGACAAAGAAAACGCCCAGCTGGCTGCCACGTAGTGTATTTACTGAGCACGTCAGCATCAGCACAGCTGTCCTGGGTGGGTTCGGGTGACTCACAGACAGGGAAGGCTGTCAGAGGGCACACAAACAATGAGAGAAATGCAGTTCTCACGTCTAGCACTTTGTGTGATGCTTTTGCTGGGGTGACATCTCTCCTGCTGGAGCGATAAGGGGAGCAGCCAGACACTGACCCTCCCTGCAGGAGTCAGGGGATTGGATAAGGTGCCCAGGAGATTAATTTCTCTCCCTTGGGATATGCACAGGAGGGAGATGCAGGTCGCCAAACACCGAGGCCCCGCTCCCTTTTCCTCCCGGAGGATTTAAACCCAGAGGAGATCTGTGTCGCTCCCAGCTCGGTGTGCGCTGCTTCTTGTATTTGCTTTGCATTCGATTAAAGCGCGGAGGCAAACAAGGGGTGTTAATGAATTCTTTCGTTTATGATGACAACCCTTTCCCGAGCCCTCCAATTGATTTGCCGAGCAAGCTGATAAAAAGAGCGAAGCTTGCATTATTTACAACCCCGTGTCTAAGTGTAACGTCTGAACCAACAGAGACTGTTTGCTTTTCAAAATTCAAATGAGGACAACAATAATCTCACTTCCAGGGGCGGGCCGTCCTCTGCGGTGGGGGTTTTGCCCTCGTCTCTGCAAAAGACGTCATGGACTGGGGGGGACACGAAGGGCCCGGTGACACCTTTCTCTCAGGTATGCGCTAACATCCATGGGGCAGAAAGTGTCACGTTGCAAAAACTGGAAAAAACAGAGCAAAAAACGGACCGTGGAGTCTCTTAGCAGCCAGCTGAGTCGTCAACTTGGTGTGGTTAATTATGCATCGTTCCTAATTAAAGTCATTATTTACCTTGGAAAGCAGGCAGCTCCTGCCCTGGCTGGGTGCAGGGCTTGGCTCGACTCCTCCAGCTGCCTGGAGGCAGGGGTTTACAAAGCGAGGCAGTGGAGGCCGCGGGGAGGAACAGTGTCACCTCGGGGCTCCGTGGGCCCTCTCATGTGCAGCAGGACAGGCGGACACGGAGCAGCGGCGGCCTTGTGGAAAACATTGGGTTGGATTGAAACCCTGGTGCATGATAAGGAAAAAAGTCATGATAATGGAGATTCAAGAATTTCCTGCCCATGGCAGAGGAGTTGGAACTGGATGATCTTTCAGGTCCCTTCCAACCCAAGCCACTCCATGGTTCTATGATTTCTTTATGTCCCTGGAGGAGCGGGGACCCAGCCTCTGAGCAGCAGCCCCAGCCTCCACCAAGGAGTTGTCACAAGAGCGAGTCAGAGCTCTGATTTAAACCAGCTTGCTTAAATATTTTTGCGCTCCCTGCGGTTGGATTCCAGACTTTTACTATGTGATTATTCCAGCCTGTTGAAAAAAAAAAGCAATGCTGCTGAGGGCAAGAAGAAAGGCCTGATTCATTGATGAGGGCATGCCGTGGCTGCAGACAGGGTGCTACAGTTTCTCCAGGAATGTCTTCGGGTCTTAAAATGCCCTGTAGTAAATAAAAGCAAGGAGGGATTGCCATGCAGCAGGGGGATCAGTTGGTGGGGCCCCAACCTGGGTATTTTCAGCACCATCCTTGGTGATGTGCTTGGGGTTTTTGTTGGCTGCAGGACCCTGGGGCTTTCAGGGCACGGTCCCCATCCTTGTGTAACCATGGTGAGGGTCCAAGAGGATGCTTGGGACAATGACTGTCCCACTCGCTATGCTCACTGTGGGCTTCCTCCCTCTGCTTTTTCCTGCAGTCAGCAATGTACTCGCAGGAACACTCATTCAAAAGCCCTGAAATGTGACGTGCAGGACTACGGGATGTCCCCCAAACTCTGTATCAGACGGGCACTCATGCCCTTGTCCCCTTTCGCTGGTGACATCCAGCCTGAGCACGTGGCCACGAGCAGCCCTCCAGGCCTGGGGACCCGATGCAGCATTGATGGGTTTTGCAGAAGTCGATTTTCAGGAGGAGAGCAGCAGCTGACGGCGGCTTGTGCTCTCTCCAAAGATAAACAGGGCTGCCCCAAATAACTCCCATCTTGCCGGCAAGGGGTATTTTTAACGAGCAACATGACACAAAAATAACGCAGACGGCTGGAAAAAAAAACAGGAGCGGCTGCTTTGCAGGAGGGGGGTTTTGCTGCATCTCATGGGGAAAGCAAGAAGCATCCCTTCTGCAGCACTCTCACAGCCACGCCATTCCCAGGAGGTGCTGCCCATGGTGTCTGCATGACCACGGGGGATGTTTTTAAAGGGCTGCTATAAAGCAATCGAGGTTGTAAGGTCAGGCTTGGGTAAAGAGGCTCCTACGAGCCTGCTCTCACACCCTGACCCAGCTCCATTTGGGTCCGTTTGTCCAGAGGCGCCTTGGACATCTGGGTGCTGATCACACCCTTGCAGGCAGAGGGGTCTGGTGGGTTTATGGCTGTAATAAGAGCCTTAATGGCTTTTTAAATTTACGTACATTCCTGCCAGCTGGCTTTTCCCTTAGTACAGAGCAGGACATGAGCAGGGGTCAGGATAGCATGGGGGAAGTTTTGGGAAAAGGCTTGGACCAGGCACCCTCACAAGGCACTGGAGGCTGCCAGAGGTGTTGTGTGATGAGGTATAAAGGCAGCATGCTGCAATGGGGAGGAACCAGGGGTGTCCTCTCCCAGCATTTCAAGTTTCAGGGGATTTGGCACTCAAACAGGTCCTCTCTTTCCCATCCTTGCTGGCTCTGCAAGAGCATCTCTGCTTCGAAGATTGAGAGATGTGCATCTTGCAAATATCTGGGATGTGCATCTTGCAAATGCCTGCAAGGGGATTTTAGTAACAGCAGAAAAACTCAAACCAGACCTTTAAGACTCAGGGCTAGGTCCAGGGTTCCTTATTCATGTCTGGTGTTCCACTGTGCAGACATCACACTGTCTTTAGCAGCTCTGCTTGTAGTTCAAAGTAGTGCAGAGTGTAAGAGAGGGAGAAATCTGGTCTCTCTTGCTTTGCCTTAATTTGCTGTTATCCTGATACTTCCTAGACCTTTTACCCAGGAGCAGAGCTTCAGAGTCCTTTAAAAAAAAAAAAAAAAGGCATTTTGAAGGAAAAGCACAGCCTGTGCTCACATAGCAGCCCTGTGCTAGGGGGAAAATCAGGGCTCCAGTCTCACGATGTGAGTCAGCTGCTTCCCCCCGCCTGTCCCCAGGATGAGTAATTCAGGAGTGATAACCTTTAACGAGTCTCAGGCACTGTCACAGCTTCATATTCAAGCACAGCTCTGTGCTTTATTAGCAGAGCCCAGGATGGAGTTCAAGTACCATCTTAGGGAGCATGGAGGTGGAACTGGGGGGACAAAGGAGACCCCCAGGAAGCACCTCCAGCCCTGGTAGCAGCAGCTGAATGTGATGGGTAGGGAGCCTGTGTCCAGGCAAATCCCTGTGACTCAGCCTTCGTGGAGCAAACATGATCTGGGTTTTAATGCTCCTGCCTGCCCGGCGGCAAAGTCACACGGCCAGCGGGGCCACATGGCTGGCCAAGGAGGTGACTTTGGGGGGCTGAGATGAAAGGAGCTGTTGTTTGTGCGCAGCATGGGATGGGCTGGGTGCCCATCATGTGTCTGCTCCGAGCGCTGCCTCTGCCCTTTGATATGGGGCTGTGGGGTGGCTCCGTTCCCTGGGGCGATGCTCAGCCTTGTGTTGGCCGCTCTGTAGAGCAGGGCTGCTTCGGGCTTTGAAGTCACGGGGTTTTGCATGCGGGCAGTGCGAGGTCTCCATCGTGGTCCTCCATGCAAAGCCTGCTGGTGGTGATGGCGAGGGTGGAAAAGCAGATGCAGAGAGAGCAGGGTAAGGTGTTAGCCGCAGATGCTCTGGTTTAAACAACTCCTGCTCCTAGCTGGCTGTGATGTGCCTCTCCTGCTGTAGGTCCTGCTCCACAAGGGGTGTCCCCAGAGGTGCTGGGTTCTGTGTGGCTCCAGTCTTCTCCTTGGCCCCTTCTGCTGCCCATGCGGTGTCCTGGTTGGGGAGAGTAATGCTGGCGCTACTGACACATCAAAGTGTAAGAAGTCTTTTGGGTACCTGTGCAATGGGCTTTCATCTGACTCGGTTCCTCCTCAACTGCAGAACAGCCCTGCGAATTGTAGAATCATGGAATCAGCTAGGCTGGGAAAGTCCTTCAGGATCACCAAGCCCAGCCATCAACCCGACCTACCGAGTCTCGTCACTGAACCATGTCTCTTAGTGGCATGTCCTCACATCTCTTAAATACCTCCAGGGATGGGTGCTCCCACACCTCCCTGGGCAGCCTGTTCCAGTGCCTGACCACCCTCTCCATGAAGAAATTCTTCCTGATGGCCTTCTCCTACATTGCAGGTCTCACTCCCTGTACTGCTGTCTGGTCTCTCTCTTCCCCCGTGGCTCCTATCCCTTGGAAGAGATGTCCTACATCTCCTATAGCTTTCACCCACCCAGCTCTCACTGCACAAGAAGCAGGAGCAGCATCAAGCATGTGCACGTGGCTCTGCTAATTTACTGTCCAGCTTGGGAATCCCATGGATTCTAGATGTTGCTAGGTGGTTTTGCAAGCAAAATAAATATTGCCCCTCTTGGATTCAGGCTGATAGCTTTATTTTAAGCATTTTCCCCAAGGGGCAAATATTGGATGCACACTTTAATTCTTTGCAGATCTGTTTTCCTTGTTAAAAAACGTTGCTCAGCTGAGTCATGGGGAAAAGAAATATGTCTCATTGCAGAGTTAGTTCCCACCACTTGGGACTTATGTCATGGACAACGTCATTCCATCAGGATGAATTTGCTGTGGGCACCTCTCCAGCAAGATGGGAAGTTGCATTTATCCTGCTGTGTGCATGCAGAATAGGTGTTTTTTTTTTGCGATAAATCCAGTGCCAGGGCCTCACTGGAGGATTTCGTTTCTGTGGTAGGAGGAATCTCATTAACACGAGCTTCAGAGGAATCCAGCACTGCCAGCCAGAAGACAAATGCAGCAATGCTGTCGTCATTTATCAAATGGAGAATGACCTTTGCTATCCATTAGGATGAAATGAAAAGCTTTGGGCTTTAACTTTGTTTAAATGCACGTGGCTGTCTTTTTAGATCTCTGAGTTGGTGCATTGCTGAGATTAATCAAATTGTGCATTTTGCTAGTGCTTAAACAATATTGTTATATAATTCAATCTCCGCGTGTTTTCAAGACAGCATGCAGAAGAATTACGCTGAGCCCGGCTGCAAAGCTGTCCTGCTGCAGTCAGTGACTGAGGAGACAGAGAGGGCATAGGGCCAAGGGACAGGCAGGTGTTTTTAGGTCTTGTGACTTGAATTTGTGTTACTTCTGGTCAAAATTGGCTATATGTGCCTCTAAAGATATGTGAATATGCATGCATGTCCTTGGGAGAGCTCAGCTGAAGGAGGTGGGTGTAGCTCCCTCTGGTCTGCTGCAAATCTCCCCATGGGAAGAGGGTGTAAGTTTTTTTTTCCTTGTTTTTCACTTTGAAAGATGTTGATCCTCTTTCCACCAGCTATTTCAGCAGGAGATCTCAGGACATGGATCCCTCCTCTTTGCTCACACCTTAACTCCAGCAGTCACCCACCAGATGTCCCTATGCAGGCATCTCACAGATCGTCCCCAGCTCTTTGGCCACCATCCCATGCATTTTGCATCCAACAGCAGCTGTCCCACTCCCTGTCCCCACACCAGCTCTTTCCTGCTCTTCTCTGATCACAGTGAAGCCCACCTCCATCTGCTGGTCATGTGAGCTGATAATTTGGGGTCATCCACGTCCTGGACAACTCTCGGTGTCCTCACACCAAGCCTAAATCTATTTTTCCGCCTGACCCCTCCAGTATTTCCATTTTCCCGTCGACTCATGAGGTGAGGACACTTCTGCTGAGCAACACAGGCAGGGCATTGAGGTGCTGCCTGGAACTTCCTCGTCCCCACCCAGGAGCTGCATCCCTGGGGTTTGAGCAACTTCTGTTCCTGCCATACAACAGAGCCCCATTCCCCGCTGATTTTAGCAAGGGCAGAACAGGCTTGGGCCAAGTGAAATACATCCCCAAATCCATGTGGCTGTGTGCATGAGGTCTGCTGAAATCTGTATGACGTTGCGCCTTACGGGCTTCTCCATGTGGTGGAACTGGAAAATTTATGATTGGGTCTATGGCTGGAAAACCTGCTGTGTTCATAGGCTATAACCCAACCTCTGCTTCAGTGCAGGTCTGTGTGGATGCTCTGTGTAAGACTAAGAAAATCTTCTTTTTTTTTTTTTTTTTTTTTTTTTTTTTTTTTTTTTTTTTTTTTTTTTTTTTCCTGCTTGCTGTATCTGCTTATTTACAAACATAAATTAAATCTCATTAGAGTATGTGCTTTAAGAGAGGCTCTCATTAAAATAACGACAAGTGGTGCTTTGTGTTGCAGCGGGTGTAGCTCAGCCTGCCGATAAGCCAATAATTCCTTTGCATACAAACAAGCCCAGAAGCAAACATTGTCTATATGTTGTGGCTTTACTGCAGAACGTAAAAAAAAGCAATGACCACGAGTGCTGGAGCCTTGCACGTCAGCTGAGCCCCATCGGCTGGTGTGACAACAGTGGACAAAAAGCAGCCAATGCCTCGATGGGGATCAGTCCATTAATGGACAAGTTTCCTCATTCCTGGAGGTAATGCACGGATCTGCAGGGAGAGGAGGCGGAGTGATTAGCTGGGAACACACCCTTGTTTGTGAAGGGTCTTGGGGAAGTGCCTCTGTATTTAAAGTTATGGGATCTTTCATCCGCTGGTGCCATCGATGCTAGGTGGGCGCAATCTCGGATCTCCATCATAGCAAATATCACCAATACCAGCATATGGGACGAGGCTTTTATTTCTGGGTGCTTGTAATAGGGAAGTTTGGCTCACTCAGTTATAAATCCACATGAAGAAGCCACGCCAAGTGTGGGCCATGAGTACCTGGAGGAGCTGCGGGGCACGAATCCGGCACCTCGCTCTGTCTCTGTCCCCAGGGAAGGGCTCTGCTCTGGGAAACTGAGCTTGGAGGCTTGAATGGGGAACAAGTGACTAAATATTGACTCAGAGAAAACAAAGATCCCATTTAGATGTAAATGGGAAAGGTGGGGAGGGGGAGTGGATAGGGAGGAAGGAAGCACAAATATATAAAATAAGAGTCTACAAGCAGAATTATCTCATTGCAGAATCCATTTTCCAGACTTCTCCCGGTGAGTTATCAGCAACACTCCACATATTTGTGCAGCCAAATAGCTGCAAGGCACAAGTACATTCTCCAGTAGCAAATAATTCCCTTTCCTGATAACATCTTCAGCAGGGCTTGGCTGCAATGTGCAAGTGCAACGGCACGGGTTTCCCTCCAGCGGGGGCACGCAGCCTGCTGCCCATCATGCAGCTCTGATCAGAGCCACACAGGAAAATGCAATCTTTCCACCTTGCCTCGAAGCTGACCCTACAAAACTGCAGCCTCTGGGGCTGAGCTATGTCCAGTTTGGTGCTGCCAGGGCCAGGTCTGTCTTTTCCCATGTCCCACCGAAGGACCCAGCCTCGCCAGCCAGTCTGCCCTCTCCATTGC
Organism: Alectura lathami; assembly: GCA_013399715.1. Classification (NCBI taxonomy): domain Eukaryota; kingdom Metazoa; phylum Chordata; class Aves; order Galliformes; family Megapodiidae; genus Alectura; species Alectura lathami. The sequence continues at coordinate 37,251 of VXAV01006943.1, read as the reverse complement.
TATCTGGGATTATCTGCAAGCCAGCTGTAGCCTTATTGACAATGAAATGAATGCAGTTCACTGCAGGTCTGAGGATGGATCCCAGTGCTGAGCTGCTTCTGCATTACAGCAATTAGAAGATCTGATTGGGAATCCCCATGAGTTTAATGGTATAATTTCTCTTTTGCCAATAATGCAAGGTGTACCTTGGCATGAAGTGTTAACAATTCGACACCTGCAAAACAGGGTCTGCCAGACCTCTCTGCACCAATGCTTCTGCTTTTACACGGTGAGGCTGTGCAGCCCAGCAGAGTTTGGGTTGCAGAATTTGCAAGCCATCTGCTTTGCTTTACTCGGGCTGTTTCCAGCCCTCAGGAGAGGCTGCAGCAAGCTGGAGCAGATCACTTCTGAAAAGGTACTGCAAGAATACCCCCAGGCAGCAGAATGGGTGCTTGGGATGTTTCTAATTAGGCTAAAAACAAGTAATATCCATGGATTTGGGTTTTTATTTCTCTCCTGTCGGTGACACTGACACTAACTGACCAAGTGAAGCATTTTGGGAGGCGGGCAACTGTGCATTCTCAAGGTCTATGATTTTCCTGATCTATAGAGGGATAATAAATTGGAAATAAAGAAAACCTTCTTCATGGAATGGGTCGTTAGGCACTGGGACAGGCTGCCCAGGGAGATGGTAGCCTCTATCCCTCGAGGTGTTCAGGAATTGTGTGTATGTGGTGCTTAGGGATACGGTTTAGCGGTGGACTTGTAGCGTTAGGTTGATGGGTGGACTTGATCTTAAGGGTCTTTTCCAACTGAAATATTTCTGATTCTATGAAGGAACAAATCCCAGGTCTCATACAAAGCCCTGTGCCCATATTGCAACACCATGCAAGCTGCAGGAGCTTCTTGCCTGTTATCCACATCCTACAGAGCCGGCATCAGGCATCAGACACTTGCTGTGCAGAAACACTCCCATTTTCAATTTTCTCTGCTTGCAGAGGGAATGCGAGTGAGTACAAGGGTCCGGCACCTGGGTGCATGTTCACCCTGAGAAATTTAGCAGCTGAGCTGTGGTGGATTCAGCCAGAAATGAGAACTACGGGTGTGAGAGCTCAGCCAAGGGGCCCTGCTCCATCAGGGCTTCCAGCAAGTGCTGTGTGTTCCCACCGTGGATTTTCCTGCTGATGAAGAAACACAACCCAGAGCTGTGCTTGCAAATTGAATTCCTGGGCTCTGCACCCTTGCTGGGAAGCAGCACATCGGCAGTGAGTGCTTCCAGCACGGTGTTTCACCAGGGTACATCTGCAGGGAATTTGCTGCTTGTGAGCCCCTCTCACCCCACGGTGGGGGAAAATGTGGTTTTCCTGTTTTTTCTTTCTGTATTTTTTTTAGTGGAAGTCTTTACAGGCTGGGATTTGGAAGCTTTCCCAGTTTTTGCAAATAAAACTGCAAGCCTGTCTGTGGAGCATTGGAAAAGGAATCTCAGGAACGTGGGAGCTCTCCCTGGAGCCGCTCTGGAGTTTCTCCTGGTGTTGCCTTTAAATGCTCCTAAGGCAATGGTTGTTCTGCACATCTCTGCGTGCTGCAGACAAAGGGAGAGTAGGACCCAACAGCTGCCTTGTTCAAAGCACGGCAAAAAAAAAAAAACAAAAAAAAAAGGTGGAGAAAACGGAATAAAAAAGCAGGATTGGGCCCTGCAGTTGCAGAACAAAAAGAAGGAAGAAGCTCATTTTCTGCGTAGCGAGTGTGGGACAAAACTAACACCAGCAGCGGCCCGATGGCAGTTTGAAACAAAGCTCAGTGCATCTTTGTGTCCTATTTGCAATGTCACCACACACTGGAGGCAGGGAACGAGCTTCCTGGCCTTGAGCAAGCAAAGAGGTCACCCACAAGCTGAGGTGGGGGGAGATGGGGTCTCCCAGGCTGTACGCATTGAGACGTGCAGATCCAGCGAGAGATGTTCCTTTCTTGCCGTTTCCCATGTACGTGAAGGATATGATGACTAATTGTGAAGTTTTACCGAACAAAAGCTAATGGGCACTGCGTTTCCTATTTTGCAGGAGCTGTGGACAGGTCAGGAATGCGGTGAGCCCTGGGAAGCAGAAGTTTTCTCTGCTTCACCCGGGGACAGAGCCACATGGTGCCACCACCAGGATAATCCATTTCCTCCAGGCTGCTGCCTTGAAGATGTCAAGACGTTAAAGGGATTTGGGTAAAAATAGAAAAGAGAAAAATGACATCCTGGATGAGGGGGAAGCAGGAAGGCACCAAGCAGCCCGGCACTGGGGAAGAAACCCTGCAAGAAGCCTGGATATGGGGTTATTTCTGGTTGTCCTTGCTGCCCTGCCATGCATGTGGGGCCACAACGAGACGGGGACCAGTGGCTGAGGGCATCCCAGCGATCCCGGGATGGAGGTGTGAGGATGGAGAGCTGCATGGTGGCTTTTTTCCAGGACGGGTGCTGAAAGATCAGCTCGGGATAATTGAGTAAAGAAGGCTCGGTCTGTCCTCTGACAGCAAATTAAACACAACTTTGTGGGTTTGGTGGTTTGCTGCCAAGTGCCAGCACAGCTCCATATTAATAGCTTATGACAGGATTATTCTCCCTGTTTCTGGCAGGAAGGAGCTCTTGGGCCTTCATCGTGCTTGTGGCGAACGGGCAAAGTCCAGCCCTGTATTTACCAACAGCACCCATGGGTGCCCATCCTCACCACGCAGCTGCGCTTTGCAGGGGTTTGTGCAAGCTGCTGGGCTGTTAAACGAGGGATCTTTAAAAAAAAGTTTACACCTGCAGCAAGCTCAACGTTTTAATGCCTGAAAAGGGAAAAAAAGAATAGAGCTGGAAGCAGGAAAATGGAAGGGCTTTGAAGATTTAGGAGGACAAAAGACCAGGTCTGAACTGCTTTTGGGGCATCTGGATGAAGGCTCCTGCATCATTAATCCTTGGGAAAAATCACGGACACCAGCCATGGGACCTCAGTGGCCACAGAGAATATATTTAAGTGGAAGTCTCTGAATCTCACATGTAAAGCAGTTTCCTGGGAAACCCAGAATTGCACCTTTTGCCACACTCACAGCAAGAAGAGGCTTCAAGGGACAGATTTGGGGAAAAAACTGAGTTGCCAGCGCTCCCAGCTAAAGTTTTGTACTGGCAGAATCACTGGAAACAGAAATGAGAGATTTCTCCAGCACGGAATTTTCAGCATTTCTCCCTAATTGTCCTCATTTTGATCGGGTACATCAAAATTTGCTGTTTTCTGAGTGGGCATCAGGACTGTGGGGGCACAACAAAGTTACATGTGTGCGAAAACACTGCAACCTCCAGGAGAAAGGAGGACAGCCTTGAATTTTTATAAGGAGGCCGGCACAGCCACCGCTTTGTGCTTCCCACAGGCAGGCTGACAATGTCCCCTCTCACTGCTGCACACTCACGAAGAGGAGGAGGAGGAGGAGGGAAAAAATGCACAACGTTGTCCCCTCCGCCCTGCCCGTGCCAGCCGTGTCCTGCGGGCGCAGACAAGGTGACGGGGTGGCCGTGGTAGAGGTGACACCCAGAGCACCCAGCTCCATCAGTGCTGGGTTTTGGGATGCAGAACTGTTTATCCTGACTGCGTGGAGCACCTGGGGCTCAAAGCATCAGGAAGCATGCACAGGGAGGAAAGAAGCCCCGAGCCCAGAGATGCCGGAGTCTGCTTTAAAGTACTCACACGGCACGAAGCAGGGACATCTGCACTTGTTCTGTTTGTTCCTTATCTCACCCCAAACACTGCTGTGGCTCAGAGGAGCTTCTGCCTGCACGCACACACACACACAGGCATTTTGGGGAGGATACAGGGAGCACGCTCTCAAATATTTAGATGTAGCACCGTGCTCAGCCAGCGACCTCTGCATAATGAGAAACTCTTGCTGCTTTTGGTCCGGCAAAGCGCCCGTGGCTCCTGCCTTTGTTTTGCTGGCTCTAGCCTCCACATGCTCCATTTGCATCCTGAAGTTATTGATGGGCAAATGTAAAGGTTTCAAGGCAGGGGCAGCAGGCAGCTGCTCAGATGGGGCAGCCCCGGGTCCAGCTCGCTGCCGGTTTGCACATTGGGCCAGCTTCCCGTGGCTCCGCTCCCATCTGTTCCCAAAATCACACCAACACAGCGCCGAGTGACTCCCGCAGGGCTGTCACATCCTGTTCTTCCTCAGAAAGATGTCAGCGTGTTCCTACCGATGGCTCCATCGTGTGCTGGGGGAGCAGTGGGTTTCGCAGCTTGCAGGGAAGAAAACGGTCTGTGCGTGTTTTCCTTAGGGCACTTTTTTTTTTTTTTTTTTTTTTTGGCCATATAATCAGCTGGGCAGGGGCTGCGAATGCTGTCTGGGGTGGGTTTCACCCTCTGGTTGGTCCCCACCCTCCCCGTGTGAGGTCATGAAAGTTTGCCACCAGCTCCACGGTCCTCACGATCCAGATGGGGATCAATGCAGGTGCTTTTTCTCTCATGTAAAAATAACTGGATGCTTCATTTTGACTAAAACATCTGAAATGGGGTGTCCTTCACTCCAGACGGCAGACGGTGATTTTTATTAGCCAGTGGTTGCCTGTTCTTTCTGTTCCTCCAATAACGTATTTTTGGTTGCTCTGGTTGGATGTATGCTATATATATGACCGCTAACACTTAGCAATGAATCCGTGTTGATTTTCTTTCAGCTCAAAGGATTTTTTCATTCATCTTTTGTCCTTTAATGGACAAAAAAAGAAAAAAGTCTTGGGCACTTTTCAGAGCTTCTTCTACTGTTCTCACACAAAATCTTCCCCAATTTAATGGAACTAGCGTATCTCAGCAACACAGCTCACAGCTGTGCCTTTCTCCCGGCCTGAAAGGTGAGGAGTTCTCACCCTTTTCCAAAATAACTCTGCTCCTTTGTTAAGGGAAGGCGTTATCTGCTGAGGTATGAGGCATCTTCATCTCCTAATGATGCCAGTGAAAGCCAGTAGCAATCAGGGTGCTACCAGAGCTGCGTTTCTCAGTCATTACCTTATTGCTGAGAAACACCGTTTTGGCCATCCATCTGCTAAAATGCCCATAATAATGACAGCTCAACCGGTGTCTCAGCCGGTCCTGACAACGTCGATCCTTTCAGCTTACAAAGCTAACGACTTCATAATTGCCCGCAGCGTGCAGAGGAGCGAGCATCCATAACCGCAAAGGCTCCCACGGCTGGGAGGAAGGCAGCGCTGGGGGTTGCACTCACACATCGACTTCACAGGATGTTGCAGGACATTGTTCCCTTGGCTACATCTTCCTGACATCTGTGCCCGTCTGTTGTTTGGTTTTGGTGGGGTTTTGTTTGTTTTCCTTTCTTTTTCTCATGCTCAGAAGTCAAAGATTTCGGGGGTTTCCAGCCTTTTGCTGAGTTTAGCCATCGCCTGGCCGAAGGCAGCCTGGATGCCTGCCAGGAGCACCTGGCAATGCACTCACTTAGTAAATTATAATAATGAAAAGAGTATCAAGTGCTGGGAGGTAGCTATAAGACTTTACTAATGTATACACTTTGCAGACCAAATGCTGCTTTTAACATATCCAGCATAGCTCTTCTTATCCTAACGAGATGAGGGGAGAAAACTGATTAATTGTGAGTTCTTACTGCTGCGGAAGTCTGAACTCCTGAGTAGTTATTAACCACAGCAAAATGGTGTTTTCCTTTTCCTGTAGGACCATGTGCACATAGCAGCGTGACAAAACCATGCGGTCCTGCACGGCAAGAGGGGTTTGGGAGCTGCACCCCGCTGCGGAACAGCACATGCGGGATCACGCTGGAGCTCTGTAGGATGCTGGATATCTGCAGTCTGAATGGCAGCCGGGGGACTGCTCCTTTCTAATATGCAATAATTTCTAAAATGCATTTCATTCTCCGTAGCGGAAATATGTGAAAATGGTCTTTAATTTTAAGTGGCTCTGTGGGTGTTCCTGCATCGCTGGTGGGTGAAATCCGTCAGCGGCTGCAAACTGTGCATGTTTGGGGTATGAGGTTTGCTGCTACGACGTAGCACAGCTCCCATCGCATCCAAGCCTTACATCCTGCAACTCTTTGGCCATTCTCCTCATGTCCGATGGGTGAGGTCTGCCTGATTTATGGGCTGGCTGAGCGTCTCTTTGTGGATGTGGACCCTGCCATCTGCTCTCGAAGCTGCTCTTCTGGCCTTTCTGGGTGGGGAGTGTCATTGCTGGGGATGGTTTTTGCACTAGGAAACTGCAGGAAAGGGAAACTGTCCCCATTCCCTACCTCCTATCATTGTGTTAGTGTTAACTTGTAAACGGAGAGGACATTTAAGAGGAAGAAGAAGAAACATCTTGGAGCAAGTCCATTCATGGATGGGCCACTGGAGCGGGAGGAAGCATCCTGCAAAGGGGGATGCAGTGGTGGAGAGGGGGGCTCGCCTCTGGGGCTGCAGACAGACCCACGTCGAGAGGCAATGCTGAGTTTTGGACTGCTGATTTTTAGCAGATGAGTGCAAAACGTGTTTATTGCCCCTCAGCTATCACAAGTCCATCAGGAGAGAAACTGCACAGCGAGAGCACGGTGCCAGTGCTGCAGGGGAGATGGATGAGCTGCCGGGGCACAGGGCAGAGCAATGCCCTTAGTTCTACCCCATGGAAAAGGGATGGGGACCGTCCGTCCAGGGACATGACACATTTCCTCAGAATTACACATGACATTGAAAAAAGAGACACATACAGCAGCTCCTTTGCACATTTTATTTGTCTTTTAGACTTCTGTTGATCTCTGTGCTAATGTTGCAAGAGAAGGACCTATAGTGACTGTAAAACCTCAGGATGTCTTTGCTGAATGATAATAGCTCAATTAGAGCCAGTCATTAGGTAGATATGGCTAAGGTCATCTTCCGTATGTACCTTACTCAGACACTTTCTTGCTAGGTCCTCCTCTGACTCTTTGCTGTCAGCTTAAAATTTTTGGCTTCTCAGCAAACTTCTCCATTACAAGCAAGCTGCCCAGCCAAGGTCCCACAACCGTACCGCAGTGTTCCAGCAGTAACCTCTCCCCACCATGAAAACGACAACACTGAGCCTCTGGATTCTCTTGTAGTCAGCTGCTAATCCACGGAGCACTCTCTTTCCTATCTCATGCTACTTTTACTTCCTTGAGAGCCCTTTTTGTGTCAAAACTCAAATGAGATCCAGATACGCGATCATGCTCATTGACTGCTTCAGAGGGTATGAATGTGTTACAAACTTTGACTTCCTTCTGCAAAAGCCCCTGATGCCCTCTCCCCAGGTTTATCAAATGCATCCCTATGTGTCCATCTTTACTGTTGTCATATCTGAATCTTTTTACAACACTTTGCCTTTGGCAAACTCTTCTGTAACATCATTTTTGCTTTTCTTATTGCGGTTTTGTATTCGCTGGTGTGTATGCTGCATTCTCTTTTCCCCGTTTGGATATAGCTTTTTGATAGCTGCTTTTTGACTCCTAACTGCTTTTTTTTTTTCACTCTGCTGCTTCACTACTCTGCTTTTCAGAAATCCTTTAGGGTCTTTACTAAGGAGTGTTACGTGTTGAGCCCGAGCCTGTAACACATCCTTAAGCTGCTGCCGTGATACCTGAAATCTTGTTATCCTTTTAGCTCTTCCCTTCTATTTTTTCGTGTCCTGTCCCACAGGAGCAATGGAAAGCCCCTGTGCCCTGCTTATCACTAGAGCTGGTCCTGTGTCCTGTCAGCTTCACGTGCAATACAAGCCGCAGGTACAATGAATAGTTGCTTCTTTCAATACTTTCTCTGTGTTTCAAACTCAGTCCCTAAGCCCTGATTCATGAAAGTGCTGAAGCACTTACTCTGAGTCCAGCACATCTGTAAGCACTTTGCTGAATTACAGCCTTATTAATCTTCCTGTATTTAAAATAATTTCTTATTACATTTTAAAAACAAATGGGCATGCACTATATCTTCACGCCTGGGATTTTTTCGGACACTGATTTTCCTGCTTTGCTGGATATCCCTCCTGCAAGTCGCTGCCCCGGTCAGGCAGCTGCTTGTGATAAAGCTGGGAAGGGGCTTGCATGCAGTCATCATCAATTCTCACTTTCAGAGGATGCTCCCCAAAAAAGCTGCCACGTGGAGACATCCTGGAGGCAAAAGCATGAGATATTTCAAGATTAAAAATAATAGAATGCAGCTGTGGATACATCTCTCCTTTGTTTCAATGGATTTAGGGAGAAATGCCAGCTCTGGTTTGTTTGCTCCTATTGCAATAAAGGAATGATTGGAGCTGTAGGAAGTGCTGGGGCTGGGATGTGTGTGGGACGTGGATCCGTGGGGCAGAGCAGCTCCCTGCCCTTTTCCACCTCGTTGCTCTCATCTGAAAATTAAAAGCAGGCTGCCAGTGCTGGGAGCAGTAGGTCCTTGGGAGCTGCACTGAGAAAACTGGTGCTTTGGGAAGAAAGGCCCTTAAACACCTTTTGGGGCTAAAGTACCCCATGTGGGACTGCAAAATGAAAAGGCTGTCACTGCTGCTCACCCCTTGCTGCTGCATAAGTCACTGTCAAAACAACAGACAGTCGTGTTTCTAAGGGAAAAGCTGCATCAACCCAAAGCCCACGGGTTTGAAACCCCTCCATAAAGCATCAGGTGTGAATATCCCTCCCCAGATCCCACTTGGCTTTTTTTCTCAGACCTGCACAGGTTTTTTCAGCAATGCAAATGGGTGGATTTTCTTCGTTCAATGCATTAAGATAGCACTCAGGAGCCCGTCTGTGGTAGGGTCTGTACAGTTGTTGCCTCTTCTCCAGAAAGGGTTAGAAAATGAGAAAGAAGGAAACATGGGCAAAAACAGGTCTTCAAGGTCCTTCCTTGCCCTCCATTCCCAAAAGTTGATGGTGGAGCAGCAGAAAATGCCACAAATCCAGCCTGACAGAGGGATTTGGGGCTTACAAGAAGCCTAAGCTAGGAACTGTTTCGAAGCTCTTCTTGGAAGACAATTTAAGTTTGTTTATGCCATGTGAAAGCAAAGCTAACATGAAGGACTTGTGTTCGGGGGGAGAAAGGGGAGGACTTAAAGAGGATGCAGCCAGGAGGTTTGTTTTTCACACTGTTTTCCAGGCTGTATTTGTTTTCTTTGACAGTGACTTACAGCCCGGCTTTCTTTTCTATTTTGTTAGGACAATAAAGAAGATAAATCTGTAATAATTCAGCTCTCTGTCTTTAATAAAACCTTGTCTTCTCCGCACAGCCCCTGGGAAGATCTCCATTCCGCAGCCCTGCAAGATTGGCTGGCTTTTTCCATTTCACCTCTTCACCAGAAACGGCAGAAAAATAGCATTGCTGGGAAAATTAATAGCTAAATGTGATTCCAGCCAAGGGAAAGCTCTCGGCAGGAGGAGCCCGGCTCACCCTGCTCTCAGGCCGAGGAAGACTTTTGGTGGAGGCTGCGATGACTTCTCCTTGTCCTGCAACGAGCTCCCAGCGCAGAGACCTCGAGCCTGGCTGGTGAGAACCCCCTGGGCAAGCACTGCTTGGGGCTGATCCTTGCGGGTTTGTTGCGGGGTTGGGTATGGAACAGGATTGAGCGAAGGTCGCGCTGGGGGCAGCTGAGGCGCAAGCAGCGCAGGGTGAGAGCCCACACAAAATTTGGTTTCATTGCATGTGTAGCTTGGCTGTGAGCCCTCATGAAGTTTGGATTTTTTGCCCTTTCAGCCCAGCTTTGCGCAACTGGAGGCCTGGTGTGGCTGGGGCACGTGCCCTGCGGCCTGGTGGCCTGAGCCATGGGGCTGCCATGGAGATGGCCCTGTGGTGATCCTACGGAACTGGTCCTGAGGTGATCCTACAGAACCGGTGAGACAGGCCCTGAGGTGATCTGGACCTCAGGCCTCTGGGCCACTGACGATCCGGGCCCACGGGTGTCCTGTACCCACAGCTGATCTGACCCACAGGTGACCCTTACACACAGGCGACCCACACCCACTAGTGACCCAGACCCTCAGGTGATCAGACCCACGAGTGACCTCCATCCCTCAGCGGATAGTCCCTCTGTACCCCACCCCACAGCGACCCGGTCACCCCCTCCGGACCGTCCAGCCCCCTGCTCCCACCGCAGCGCGGCCCCTTTAAGAGCGGCCCCGTCCCCTTTACTCTATGTTTACATAACACAGCGAGGCCGTACCACTTGCAGCGGCGAAGGGGTGGCCAGCCGTGCAGCTCCGCCCCTCGCGGGGGCGCCCCCTCCGCAGGCGGTGAATGCGAGCGGGAAGGCGTGGGGGGGG